>SJYT01057925.1:7121-35714 GCA_006410635.1 Cephalophus harveyi | reverse complement strand
CTCAAAGAGTCTTCTCCAACACCACACTTCAAAAGCATCAATTCTTCGGCGCTCAGCCTTCTTCACAGTCCAACTCTCACATCCATACATGACCACTGGAAAAACCATAGCCTTGACTAGACGGACCTTAGTCGGCCAACTAATGTCTCTGCTTTTGAAAATGCTATCTAGATTGGACATAACTTTTCTTCCAAGGAGTAAGCGTCTTCTAATTTCATGGCTGCAGTCACCATCTGCAGTGATTTTGGAGCCCAAAAAAATAAAGTCTGACACTGTTTCCACTGTTTCCCCATCTATTTCCCTAGCCAACTTTTTCACTCTCCTCTTTCACTTTCATCAAGAGGCTTTTTAGCTCCTCTTCACTTTCTGCCATAAGGGTGGTGTCATCTGCATATCTGAGGTTATTGATATTTCTCCTGGAAATCTTGATTCCAGCCTGTGTTTCTTCCAGTCCAGCGTTTCTCATGATGTACTCTGCATAGAAGTTAAATAAGCAGGGTGACAATATACAGCCTTGACGGACTCCTTTTCCTATTTGGAACCAGTCTGTTGTTCCATGTCCAGTTCTAACTGTTGCTTCCTGACCTGCATACAGATTTCTCAAGAAGCAGGTTAGATGGTCTGGTATTCCCATCTCTTTCAGAATTTTCCACAGTTTATTGTGATCCACACAGTCAAAGGCTTTAGCATAGTCAATAAAGCAGAAGTAGATGTTTTTCTGGAACTCTCTTGCTTTTTCCATGATCCAGCGGATGTTGGCAATTTGACCTCTGGTTCCTCTGCCTTTTCTAAAGCCAGCTTGAACATCAGGGAGTTCACGGTTCACGTATTGCTGAAGCCTGGCTTGGAGGATTTTGAACATTACTTTACTAACATGTGAGATGAGTGCAATTGTGCGGTAGTTGGAGCATTCTGTTGCATTGCCTTTCTTTGGAATTGGAATGAAAACTGAGCTTTTCCAGTCCTGTGACCACTGCTGAGTTTTCCAAATTTGCTGGCAGATTGTCTCCAGCAATGATGTCTCCAGCATTGGCAGGTGGATTCTTTACCACTAGCGCCGCCTAGGAAGCCCCTACAAGAAGAGTCTAAGAACAGCTTAACAGTCTACTACTCAGGGCATCTACGGTACTTTGAATGATCACCTTGGCTGTAAAGCAAGGATAAGCCAGCATCAGTTACCTGGCCTAGCTTAGTCTCATGACTGAGCAAGGGGAGGCCACCTTGATTAACCAACCCAGCAGACCCTAAACACTGAGAGAAAAATAATCGCTCATGGAAATTAGAGTGCTTTAATCCAATGAAGGCAGACATAGGGACTTCCCTGGCTGTCCAATGGTTAGAATTGGATCATAAAGAAGGTTGAGTGTTGAAGAATTGATGCTTTTTAATAGTGGTACTGGAGAAGACCTTTGAGACTCCCTTGGACAGCAAGGAGATCAAATGAGTCAATCCTAAAGGAAATCAACCCTGAATATTTATTGGAAGGACTGATGCTGCAGCTGAAGCTCCAATACTTTGGTCACCTGATGCGAAGAGCCGACTCCTTGGAAAAGACCCTGATGCTGGGAAAGATTGAGGGCAAGAGGGGAAGGGAGGCAACAGAGGATGAGATGGTTGGATGGCATCACCAACTCAATGGACATGAATTTGAGCAAACTCTGGGAGATAGTGAAAGACAGGTAAGCCTGGTGTACTTCAGCCCATGGAGTTGCAAAGAGCTGGACATAACTTAGTGACTGAACAGCAGCAGTCATTGTTAAGACTCAATGTTTCCAATACAAGGGATGTGAGTTCCATCTCCGGTGGGAGAACTGAGATCCCACATGCCGTGAAGCCACAAAAATGAAGGCAGATATATACAGTACTGGGCATCCAAAACCAGTGTATTTTCCCCAATAAACCCACATCTGTCCATATGTAAATTCTTGGCCTTGTCCATTGTACCATTCTACTTCTTAAATATGGTAGCAAGCTAGAGCCCTTTTTAGCTAGATGTCAGAAAGTTAAGAGAGGAAGAAGGAGGTCACAAGGGACAAAAGATGGAGTAGTTCAGATTGCACTGTGAATTTATAAATACTCTTCTCTGACCAATATGGTATGTTCTTAGCTAAGAGTGATTCTGATTTTTCCCCCTTGATCCAATGAAAATCAAACAGAGTTAAATAGACCAGGGTCTGATCTGTTTCATCACCTACTGTCTGTATAACTCTGGGCAAAGCCTGTAACTTCAGTAAGCCTCATTTTCTTCATCTGTAAAATAACCTAAAACCCACCACCTTACCATATTGTTATGGGTTTTAATTGAGCAAACCTGTTAAGTGCCTGACATTTAAAATGCTCCCAGTAAATGTTACTCTCCCCCTCGTCCCTGACCCAGCGTACTAAAAAAGATTATATGGTATTAGTATTTTTAGTACTCTGAAGATTGTATGATTCATTTCTTCTGCAGGTGTAGTTTTTCTTACAGAAGAATATCCAGTTATTTCATGATGGCATTTGCACCTCCAAAAAACACAGATGGTCCCAAAATGCAGACAAAGATGAGTACCTGGACACCCCTAAACCATCAGCTTTTGAATGACCGGGTGAGTGATAAAAACTATTTTATTAGTTGAAATCATGCTTTAAAGGGGAAAAAAGCATTAAAAATTTGGTAATCAAAACATGAACAGGAATTGCTTAGGATTGTGTAGTGGATAAAAAAATAAAGAGTTTCTTTAAAAGTTTTAATTGAAAAAAATTGAAGTAAATTTAGAACAAAAAGAAAACTTTAATTGAGCCCCAGTTACATGGCCAGAGTTGGCAAGAGATACAGAGTTCCCGCTTAGAAAGAAAGATCTTAAGGACTTTCCTGGTGGTCCAGTGGCTAAGACTCTCTGCTCCCAGGGCTGGGGCCCAGGTTCGATCACTGGCCAGGGAATTCAGTCCCACATACTGCAACTAAAGACCTTGTGTGCTGCAACTAAGACCCAGCACAGCCAAATAAATTAATATTTTTAAAAAGATTTAGGAGATGAGAAGGCCAGGAAGGAGTGTCTACCAGCTCCCCTTCACCTCTGTATCCACCTGGTCTTCAGGCTCTGTGAGTCTTCCTCTGAGGCCTCTTCATCCAGACCCCTCTTCTCCTTTGACATCTGCACATCCAGCTCCACGTTCTCAGTCCACACACTCACCCCCCTTCACCTGGCACAATGCAGTAACCCCTCAGCTGATTTCACTGTCTCTAATCCATCCTCAATTCTGGTCCCAGAACGATAAACTAATCCTATGAAGCAAAACTGATAACAGACTGCTCACAAGAATAAATTCCACCCTACCCACCGTGCACAACACTGAGGACCCTTTGTGTGTGTTAGTCACTGAGTTGTGTCCGACTCTTGGAGATCCCACGGACTGTAGCCGGCCAGGCTCCTCTGTCTGTGGGATTCTCCAGGCAAGATTACTGGAGTAGGTTGCCATGACCTCCTCCAAAGGATCTTCATGACCCACGGATCGAACCCAGTGTCCTTTATATCACCTGCATTAGCAGATGATATTTTCTTTTTAAAATTTATTTGGCTGCAATTTTTGTTGAAGCATGTGAACCCTTAGTTGCAGCATGTGGGATCTAGTTCCCTGACCAGAAATCAAACCCAGGCCCCCTGCATTGGGAGCATGGAGTCTTAGCCCCTGGACCACCAGGAAGTCCCAGCAGGTGAGTTCTTTAACATTGGCGCCACCTGGGAAGCCTGAATAGCATTTGTCAAATTTTATGAGAATTTCTAGGGAATTCCCTGGTGGCCCAGTGGCTCAGAGTCTGTGCTCCCAATGCAGGGGGTCTGGGTTCCATCTGTGTTCAGGAAACTAGATCCCACATGCTGCAAGAGTTTGCATGCTGGAGCTAAAGAGCCCACATGGCACAACTAAGACCCAGTGCAGTCAAACAAATAAAAATGTTTAAAATTTTCATGGTAATTTCTAGATGAGCAATGATAAGAGAAATAACCATTTCTTTATTAGAAATGATATTTATTTTGTGGTTCAGAACTCCCATTTTATTCCCTCCCTCATTTTTATTTTGTTTTAGTTAGGTTCTAGTTTGGAGTAAAAGTATTTTCAAAAATCTTAGCCTGCCATATATAAAATAGATAGGCAAAGGGAATTTGCTGTATGGCTCAGGAAACTCAAACAGGGGCACACTGTATTAACCTAGAGGGGTGGGATGGGGAGGGAGATAGGAGGGAGATTCAAAAGGGAGGGGATATATGTATCTAGAGCCAGACATCCTGGAATGTGAAGTCAAGTGGGCCTTAGAAACCATCACTACGAACAAAGCTGGTGGAGGTGATGGAATTCCTATTGAGCTATTTCAAATCCTGAAAGATGATGCTGTGAAAGTGCTGCACTCAATATGCCAGCAAATTTGGAAAACTCAGCAGTGGCCACAAGACTGGAAAAGATCCATTTTCATTCCAATCCCAAAGAAAGGCAATGCCAAAGAATGCTCAAACTACCGCACAATTGCACTCATCTCACATGCTAGTAAAGTAATACTCAAAATTCTCCAAGCCAGGCTTCAGCAATACGTGAACCGTGAACTTCCTGATGTTCAAGCTGGTTTTAAAAAAGCAGAAGAACCAGAGATCAAATTGCCAACATCCACTGGATCATGGAAAAAGCAAGAGAGTTCCAGAAAAACATCTATTTCTGCTTTCTTGACTATGCCAAAGCCTTTGACTGTGTGGATCTGTGGTGTTGGAGAAGACTCTTGAGAGTCCCTTGGACTGCAAGGAGATCCAACCAATCCATTCTGAAGGAGATCAGCCCTGGGATTTCTTTGGAAGGAATGATGCTAAAGCTGAAACTCCAATATTTTGGCCACCTCATGCGAAGAGTTGACTCATTGGAAAAGACTCTGATGCTGGGAGGGATTGGGGCAGGAGGAGAAGGGGACGACAGAGGATGAGATGGCTGGATGGCATCACGGACTCGATGGATGTGAGTCTGAGTGAACTCTGGGAGTTGGTGATGGACAAGGAGGCCTGGCGTGCTGTGATTCATGGGGTCGCAAAGAGTCGGACACGACTGAGCGACTGAACTGAATTGAACTGATGGCTGATCCATGTTGAGATTTGACAGAAAGCAACAAAATTCTGTAAAGCAAAATCCTTCAATAAAAAAAATAATTAAAATTAAAAAAACTGTCAGATCAGTATGTTGTACACCTGAAACTAAAATTATATTATATGTCAATTATAATTCAATAAAAATTAAATATAATACCAAAAAAAATCTTGGCCTGTGTATATACCCATATGTATGTGAATGAATGTATCAGTACTTAGACATACACATGGAATTTGCATATGTATACAGCAAACTGTTAGTAGTGTGTGCACATGTGCTCAGTCTTGTCCAACTGTCTGCAACTCCATAGACTGTAGCCCTCCAGGCTCCTCTGTCCATGGAATTTTCCAGGCAAGAATATTAGAGTGGGTTGCCATGCCCTCCTCCAGGGAATCTTCCCATCCCAGGGATTAAACCCGCATCTCTTTATGTCTCCTGCATTGGCAGGTGGGTTCTTTATCAGTCGAGCCACCAGAGAAGCCCAACTATCAATAGTGGTTTCCCCTAAAAAGTTGGACGATATGGAAGAGTGGGAGGGAAGTCTGTTAGAAGAGAGAGTTTTTGTTTTTTACTGTATACAGTGCAATGATATTTAACAATTTAAAAAACAAATATAAGTAAAAGCAAGCAAAGAACAGTAATGCTGAGAACGGAAAAACACAGGTTCCAGATCAGCTGCACTAAATAAGCTCCTGCTTGACTTCAGTGAGTCTCTTATGCCTCTGATCTTTACTACCTGCCTTTGGAAACTGAGTGGCTTGGATTAGATGACCTCAAAGGCCCCTTCCAGGTCTAACATTCTGACTGTGTGAAAGGGGTTAAAAATAGATACCCAAGTTTATAGCTGGGCAGACCATGTCCATACGATAACTTCAAGGGCTTTTCTACACTTCTACAGCAGGGCATTTGCCAATGATCAACGTAATTTTGAGGTCCTCTTTTTTTGTTTTGGCCACACTGCACAGCATATGGGATTTTAGTTTGCTGGCCAGGGATAGAACCCTGCATTGCAAGCATAGAGTCTTAAACACTGTACCACTAGGGAAGTCCCTGGTTTTTGTTTTAATTTTGCCTTTTTTCTATTCTGTAGTAAAATGAGAAATATGAAACTGTTTCAGTCTAAAATAAACCTCATAGGAGTTTAACTTCACAAGAGGCTTTAAGCAGAGAGATTGAATTCAAATGTAGATGCCAAAATTATAGCATCATCAGATTACAAAATAATTCAGGCCTTGTAAAAACTTTGAGAGTAGGAATGTTTTATAAGTATGTATTTCTGTGCTGTCTAGTGTAGGTTTTTTTTTTCCATCTAGTATTTTAATTGAAAGTGATCAACATTTTTTTTTAATATGGTTCACACATGTAATACAGTACACATGTAGTGAAAAAGATGTCCTGAGAAAAAGCACCTAACCACCATCCATCAGTCATCATTTAGGAGCCCCAGAATGTCTTACTCCTCCATGGTAATGATGTCACATGGTGAAATATGCAACCACAGTGTCAACAGACTAAAATAACAACCATGGGATTTTGACTTAACAGCAGGCTCTGAGTAAACTGTGATGTAAACAAACTGCAGCATTCTGCAAGGAAAGACGATTCTCTCTAATGATTTCCACTTGAAGTGATACTGTTTCCGGGCTCTTTTTTATTTTAATTGAAGTATGGCTGATTTATAATGTTGTGTTAGTTTCAAGTGTACAGCAAAGTGATTCAGTTATACATATCTATTCTTTTTCAGAGTCTTTCCTTTATGGATGATTACATAGCATTGAGTAGTGTATTTTGTATATGTTAATCCCAAACTCCCAATTTATCCCTTCAACCCTCTTCCAGCTTTTTAAGATCAAAAATCTGATTGCAAATCCTTGGAATGAAGACTTGCTCCCAACCAGAGACTATAAGATTCTGAGTCTGCCTGAAGACCTGACCGTTAAATAATTTCTTCCAAATTATACTTCTTGTCAAGGGTAGAGTCAGAACCAGTACTGAGTTTGTCTAGTGTTTCTCTTCTCGCCCCTCATGCCTATCAGTTCCTACCTAACTCCAATCGCCTTTTGGTGAAGAACTGGATTTGCTTGGACTCTGCTTAGACTTGGTCATTGGCCCTCTGAAGACCTTATCTCCCATCCTCTTTATTTGATTTTATTATCAATGACTGGCTTTATTTATTATTTATTTATTTAAATATTTATTTTATTTATCTATTTGACTGCACTGGGTCTTCATTATGGCATGCAGGATCTCTAGATGCGGTGTGTGGGATCTTTTTAGTTGCAACAAGTGGAATCTAGTTCCCTGACCAGAGATGGAACTCAGGCCCCTATATAGGGAGTTTGGAGTCTCAGCCACTAGACCACCAGGGAAGTCCCCCTGCCACTTTCTTGCTGGCTTTCCACACCCCTTCAGGTCAGTGCCCCTTTCTTTCTGATGCCTTCTGTTGTCATTGGACACCACGATGGTCCTCCCAAACTCCTTTTGAAAGGAGGTTGTCATCCTGGGACCTAATTGTTTTTTTTTCCCCACTGTCAGGTCAAACCATGGGCAGCAATTCATTGAGAGTGTAGGGCTTGAGGTCAGAATAGGGAAGATCAAGGTTGGGGGTCAGAATAGAAAGACCATGGTTCTAGCAGGGTTTCCCAGGCATTAGTGATAAAGAATCTGCCTGTCAGTGCAGGAGATGCAAGAGTCATGGGTTTGATCACTGGGTCAGGAAGATTCCCCTAGAGTGGGAAATGGCAACCCAGTCCAGTATTCTTGCCTGGGAAATCCCATGGATAGAGGAGCCTGGCAGGGGGTCCAAGGGGTCTCCAAGAGTCGGACATGACCAAGCAAGCTTGCACCGCATGGCTTTCTAGTGAGGAACCAAATATATTATTCAGCTGAACATACAGTCTGGAACCAGTGATTTTTTTTTTAATCTATAAAGGTAACCCTTTGGGCCTCTTCTTATCCTCTCTAAAACAGAAAAATTGAACAAAAAGATCCTAAGATTCCTTTTAGCCCTAAAATTCTATGACATCTGAATCTCCCGTTGTTCAGTCAGCAGGTGTTTTGTTGAAAGCCTCCCCTGGAACCTGTGGATCATGTAAGGGAAAGTAGCTGTAATCTACCTGGGAAGCGAAAATGAACAGAATCACCTGGCGGGCAATAGCGAATCCTAGAAAGGCCAGGTGGAGCATGGGCTGCAAGTGGAGGAGGAGTTGGGAAGAGTGAGACCAGTGGGTGCCAGAAAAATCCTGGTGCCCGAGACTTGGGAGGGGAATTAGATACTTGATAGGATTTTGTTAGACACAAGAAAAGAGTTCAGGAAATGTGTGAATCCTGACTTTTCTCTCTTTTTTTGGTTATTCTTCATTTTTTCTTGGCTGCTCTGAGTCTTCATTGGTGGACGAGGGCTCTCTCTAGTTGCAGCGAGTGGGGGCTACTCTCTAGTTGGCGGATGTGGACTCTAGGCCGTGCGGGGTCAGTAGTTGCGGATCACTGGCTTAGCTGCCCCGAGGCATGTGGAATCTTCCCCGACCAGGAATGGAACCTGTATGTCCTGCATTGGCAGGCAGATTCTTAACCCCTGGACCGTCATGAAAGCCCTGAATCCTGAGTTTTCAGTCTTCTGAAAAATTCTATAGGTTTTTTTTTTTATAGGTTCTCTTCTATTTTCTTTTTCTTTGTTTGCTTGTTGTGACCACAACATTGGCCTGTGGAACCTTAATTGCCCAACCAGGGATCGAACCCTCGCTTTCTGCAGTGGAAACACAGAGTCTTAACCACTGGACCACCAGGGAAATCCCCTCTTCTATTTTCATCTAGAAATTCTGAGATTATCTGTCACTGTATTTGAGGGTCCTAGTAGCCCAGGGGGCAGTTAATTAGGAGGGAGGAGAAAATGGTATTCTTTTTCTTCTTCTCTAAAGTATAAAAAGTGTCTACCTGTGATATATGATATTCCCTGGTTAGTAGCAAAGATGGCATTTTACAGGCCTTGAGGTTGTTGAATCAATTATTTCAGTCTCCATTTTGCCTGCACTTTGAAAGCAGAATTTGAGAGTCTAAAAAAAGGAAGGAAAACAGATCTGTTGGAAGCATGAAACCAGCTCCTCATCCTCCTCCACAAAAGGGAAGAAATAGGCCTGAGCTAGTTTCTAAATAGGAATGTTCTGACAGTGTGAGAGAATTTAGAAAGTGCCAAGAGGAAGGGAAAAACATGGAGCCCAATTTTGAAAGCCGACAGAGTGCAGGGTGGGCGTGAGAGAGACAGTCACGCCTGGTACCTGCTGTCTCTTGCTTCCTGGCTCCAGCTCGCCCTCCTCTGCCAAACCTTCTCACTCGAATTGTCCCTTCCTCACCCATTCAGACAGATACACAATGACTGAAGCTCAGGAAAATACCTCTCCACTAATATGTAAATACACTCACATGGTAGCGATACATCCAAAGGATATTCATTTGTCACAAGCATATTCATTCCTTCCAGCAAGCTTGAGCACCTGTAATATGCCACGTACAGCACTCTGCAGTGGAGAAGTCAATGTGAATAAGACGTAATTTCTGTCCTCAATGGTATATAACAACAAACCTATACAGATAAACACTGAGCTATAAGCCCAGAGGCGCACATATGCAAACATATAAGTAATGTACACCCACTGATATATGAACTCATGAAATAAAAAAACAGAGTTGCTCACTCATAAATTTCACAAGTTCTAATACTAGCAATGCTGAAATATTTGGAGGGAGGTTCTCCGTTTTCCTATTTTTCCTTTGTCAGTTTTGTCATCGCCTTTCATATTCCAAAAATGATTCCACTTTATAGTTCCATTCTTTTCTTATTTCTTGCCTTTAAAAAATTCTTTATTCTCTAAGATGAATTGATTCATATGGAGAAACTGAGAAAAAAGAAAGTTTGCCCAAGTTATAAATAAAGTTACCCTTTCAGGTACAAAATCTGTCTCTTTATACTCAGTTGATAAAATGGAAAAGACTGGCAATATTTAGTGATTGGTCCTTTAATGATGTCTTTTTAAAAATTTATTTATTTTGACTGTGCTGGGTTTTCATTGCTGTGCACGGGTTTGCTTTGGTTTCAGCAAGCAGGGGCCCCTCTCTGGCTGCAGTGAGCAGGCTTCTCACTACGGTGGCTTCTCTTGTGGGGGAGCAGGGGCTCCAGGGCAGGCAGGCTTCAGTACTTGTAGCACTTGTGCTTAGTTGCACCGAGGTGTGTGGAATCTTTTGGAACCAGGGACTGAACCTATGTCCCCTGCATTGGCAGGCAGACTCTTAACCACTGGACCACCAGGGAAGTCCTAATGATGTCTTTTTAATGGGTATTTTGAACCATGAAATATGAAATCATTACATTTTTCTTTTAATTGTAGGTATTTGAAGAAAGAAGAGCTCTGCTTGGAAAATGGGTAACTATTTAAAGTATACTTGATTCTAGTCAAAAAGAGAAAGACAAACACCATATGAATATCAATGTGGAATCTAAACTGTGGCACCAATGAACCTATCCTCAAAACAGAAACAGACTCACAGACGTAAAGATCAGACTTGTGGTTGCCAGGCAGGAGGAGAGGAGGGGGCGGGGTGGACTGGGAGTTTGGGGTTGGTAGAGGCAAACTATTACATTTAGAATGGCTAAGCAACAAGCTCCTACCATATAGCACAGGGACCTATATCTACTATCTTGGAATAAGCCATAATGAAAAAGAACATTAACAAAGGAATGTATATAAATCTATGTATCTATATATCCATATCTAAGTTACTTTCACACTTCCTCAAAGGAAACACAGTCTCAGTGACCATTGTCCATGATCAAAGTACAGTAAGTCCACTCTGTATGAATGAGTTCCGTTCCAAAAGTGAATTCATAGGTCCAATTTCATCATAAATCCAACACAGTCAGCCTCAGTACCCAACTAACACAAGTGGCTACATCCTGCTGTTTGTAAGCTTGCTTCCAGACATCCTGGGCTTGAAATTAAAAAACTGTTCTACTGTACTCTACACAGTACTGAAAAGTACACAAAAGCACAACTACTTGTAGAGGATAGACACACGTGACCGAGCACGCCAGACAGGTGAACTAATGTGATGGGACATGCGAACACACATTCATTCGTGTCTTTGAAAGTTCAAAACTCAAATGTTTATATGAGGGGACTTAACTCTATCCATCGCCAGCCAATGTGTATTACTCTTCAGATTCCTCTACAGTCTCATTGAGAGTCTCTTCCACCCAAGAGCACTGGAAACATGGTCATACAAAGATGTGTACACTCATGTTCACAGTGGCATTATTCACAATCGTCAAAAATGTAAACACCCACATGTCCATTTAGTGAGAAATAGATAAACAAAATGGGGTCTAGGCAAACAATGGAATAGTATTCAGCCTTAAAATGAAAGGCAGTTCTCAAGCTACTCACATGAATGAACTTTGAAGACATGGTGCTACATGAAATAAACCAGACACAAAAGGACCAATATTGTTGATTCTGCTTTTAAGAAGTTCTTAGAATCGGCAAATTCACAGAGAAAGAAAGTAAAATAGAGGTTACGAAGGAATCGGGATGTTATTTAATGGGTACAGAGTTTCAGCTTGAGTTTTAAAAACAGTTCTTCAGATGGATGGTGGGGATGTTGCACAACAGTGTGAGTGTGCTTCATGTCACTGAACTGTATTAAAAATGGTTAAAATGATAAATTTTGTAACATATAATTTTTGCCATAAATTTTAAAAAGCAAGGGCAAGAAAAAAGAATGAAGTACTGATATATGCTACAACACAGATAAGCTTTGAACATAGTGTGCTGAGTGAAAGAAACCAGACACCAAAGCCACCTAGTATATGATTCCATTTATATGAAATATTCAAAATAGACAAATCCATACAGACAGAAAATAGATGAGTGGTTTCTAGGGGCCAGGGAGCACGGGAGGAGTGAGTGACTGTAATGGGTTTGCAATTTATTTCGGGGGTAATGAAAACGTTCTGAAATTAGACAATAGTGATGGCTTTACAGCCTTGCAAATATACTAAAATGCTGGGTGGTGTGGTGTATGAATTGTACCTTAATTAAAAACAAATCAGGATCTCTTTTAAAAAATTATACTTGGATTTCTTTAACTCTAGATGTATATAATGAACTTGAAATAGTCCATCTTTAAAGCATACAGTCAAAGCCTTCTTTCCTTTGAAGGGAGCATCTTTGCCCCAGAATATGGCAGTAGACAGAATCTCCTACCCTGTGAGTTACTGAGATTCATTTTCCCATATGTCTTAGTCCATTCCAGGTGCTATAACAAAACACTGGTGGGGGCGGGGGCTTATAAACAGCAGAAAATTTATTTCTCATAGTTCTAGAGGCTGGAAAGTCCAAGATCTAGGTGCTAGCAGACTCGGTGTCTGGTGGGAACCTGCTTTCTGGCTCAGAGACTCTCCGTGTGTCTTCACATGACAAAAGGGCTAACAGGTCACTCTGTAGTCTCTTTAATAAGGGACACTAAACCCATTCACGGGCTTCCCTGGTGGCTCAGTGGTAAAGAATCTGCCTGCCAAGCAGGAAACTCTGGTTCGCTCTCTGGGTCAGGAAGAGCCCCTGGAGTGGGAAGTGGCAACCCACTCCAGTATTCTTGCCTGGGAAATCCCATCGACAGAGGAGCCTGGCGGGCCACAGGCCATGGGGTCGCAAAGAGCCGGACACAGCTGAGCGACTGAGCATGCGTGCCCCCAATCCCATGTAAGAATGCTCTCCCTCACCTAATCCTCTCAAAGGCCCCGCCCACCTCCCTGGGTCATTATCATAGGGTTAAGGTTTCAATTTACGAATTAGGGGTGACATAAATATTCAATCCATCCCACTAAAACTAAGATAAAGCATTGTATCTTACTGTTCTTGTTTGTCTGTTTAGTCACCACTTCTTTTCTGTGCTGGTCTACAAGCTCCAGTCTAAGGAGATTTACTAACCTAAAGAAGAAAAAAAAAGTCACATACACAGTGTTTCTGGAAGACTTTACATATCCCCTGGAGAAGGAAATGGCAACCCATTCCAGTATTCTTGCCTGGAAAACCCCATGGACAGAGGAGCCTGGCAGGTTACAGTCCGTGGGGTCACAAAGAGTTGGACACGACTGGTCTGACTTCACTTTACTTTTACAAGAAAAGGGGCAATATTGATTTCCTTCAGACAGGAAAACTGTCTAAAGGGTGGAAGAGACTCTTAACCTGGAGAGCCTTTTGTGTCTTTTGAATTTTTAACCATATGAAGGTAATACCTTTTCAAAATAATAATAAAATTTTATAAAATAAATTCACTAAAAATGGCAAAATGAAAAATACCCGAAATTTAAAACCTAGCTAAGTTTTTCTCATATTGTATTTGTCTTTTTAAACTAACTTTGTTACCAATAACTTAAAAAAGAGACTTATAAAAAAGCAAATAGATAAAAGAGACATATTTAAAATGATTATATTTGCATTTTCATTCTACTTACTATGAGTGGAAATCCCTAAATTAATATAACTAGGGCTAATGTTCAGGCAGAATTCATTGGTATGGCTGACCAGCCTCTGTCTGTTTTGATTGGTTGGTAGCATTGCCAGTTGTTAAACATTTTTAATATCACCCTGGATAAAATTCAAGGTCTTCACACTTTTTAGAAGATCTTGTTAATTCTTTTCTTTTACAATAACTGATAGAAGCATATATTTGCAAAGGTCACTGATAATTGCAAAGATCATTAATTATCTCTCTACTCCAATCAGCCAACTACAGGGTCAGGCATGGTTTTACCATGCTCCTTGTTGTACATTGCTTGATGCTATCAGGCATTTAATAAATATTTTCTAAATGAATAAATGATACTCACTGGTTTTTCTCTTTTGCCCAACAACAAATTTATTCCATAAATTCACTACACCATGTGGTAATCTTTATACCTCCATGAAAGCCACATGAATTAAGTTTGAAGGGGATATTTTCAGTTTATTTTTATTCAGTTTTCTCTCTCCATTTTAGGTTTTAGGCTTTTTTTGGTCTGTGTGTTTTATGAACAACATAACAGATTGATAGCATAAGGAATGCATTTTCAATAAAGAAGAAAGGAGAGAAGGATACCGGTTTTTTTTTTTTTTAATTTTCCTTTATTTATGGCTCTGCTGGGTGTTTCTCGCTGCACAGGCTTTTCTCTAGTTGTGGCGTGCAAGCTTCTCATGGCCATGGCTTCTCTTGTTGCAGAGCATGGGCTCTAGAGCCTTCATGTTTAAGTTGTGGCACGTGGGATCAACACAGGCTCAGTAGTTGTGGCACACGGGCTTAGTCGCTCCACTGCATGTAGGATCTTCCCAGATCAGGGATCGAACCCATGTCACCTGCATTAACAGGCAGATTCTTTACCGCTGAGCCACCAGGAAAGCCCGAGGATACTGATTTTTAAACTTCGCATTACTTGGGATTTTCACTGTAGGACTCAAGTATTGACTTTAAAGCTCAATCTCATATTAGAAGTCAAGTCACTTTTTAAAACAACCTGGATAGTAAGGGGCAAGATGTAATGTGAAACCTATTCAATGACAGACAGTCCCAAAAGTATTTTATATTTAGCCATGTGTGCATGCTCAGTCGTGTCTGACTCTTTTGCAACCCCATGAATGTAGCCCGCCAAGTTCCTCTGTCCATGGGATTTTCCAAGCAAGAATATTGGAGTGGGTTGCTATTTCCTTCTCCAGGGGATCTTCTCAACCCAGGGATCAAACCCAGGTCTCCCGCATTGCAGACAGATTCTTTACCAGCTGAGCCACCAGGGAAGCTCAAGATATTATAACCGAAAAGCAAAAACTAACAAGCCTCTTCCTTCATCTTGACCTCACTGCCTAAGAACTTTCCTTCCCTTGCCATTTGGTGTGAGATGAGTGGCGCTGATGCCCTAGCAATAGTCCTCACATCTTGTAAGTGCAGCAAGAATCCTTGTCACAACTACTCTGAAAATGGGATTTTCACAATATTATTGTCAAGGCATTAAAAGTAGCTATAAAATATAATTATGATATGATGTAAGGTAGTATTGTTGCTGTTTAGTCACTCAAACCCCATGGACTGTAAGCCCACCAGGCTCCTCTGTCCATGTGACTTCCCAGGCAAGAATACTGGAGCTCGTTGCCATTTCCTTCTTCAAGGGATCTTCCTGACCCAGGCATTGACCCCCTGTCTCCTGGTTGGCAGGCGTATTCTTTTCCACTGAGTCACCAGTGATGGCCATATAAGATAGTATAGCATAAAATAATACAGCACAATGTCGTATATTAATTATATATGATATTAATATTAAAAAGGAACTAACTATAAAATGAGGTATCATACATGGTACCAGGATAAGAAAATGGTCCTAGCTGCTCCCCTGTCTCACACATTAGATCCCTGGCTATGATGTCATGGCTCTTTTTTCTTGAAGAGCTGAAGCAGGAGATGTGGGATAGATATATATATATATACTACTATATATAAAATAGATTTGAAAAAAAAAAAAAAAAACAGGAACCTACTGTATAGCACAAGGAACTATACCCAATATCTTATAATATCCTACAGTGGAAAAGAATCTAAAACAATATGTGTGTGTGTGTGTGCATATATATATCTGAATCACTGTGCTATATACCTGAAACATTGTAAATTAACAATGCTTCAATTTAGAAATTTTTTTTAAAAAGAGAAAGATACTGGGCAATTACCAAATTCATGTACAGTCAATTCTTCCATGGATTATCTACTTTTTGGGTTATTCCCAGCACCTTTTAAATTCCAAGGGGATTTTCCCCAGCTGTTAAGCATTCTTTTCAGTCATCTACCCACCTTCAACTGGTAGAAGTTCAAGGAATGCAAATTCATTTTCTATTAGCCTAAATAAACACAATTAGAAAGGAGAAACCCTTGAGGCAAAGAACACCTATCAAAGCCAAATATAAATTATCTTTGACTGTTATAATCAGGGAAATAAATGAGAAACCAATGTAATTATCTTTTTAATCTCTAGAGGGAAAGGTTTGAATGTTTTCTTTTATAGATTTATTCAGCACTTTATAATCCTAATGTTCTTTTATATTCATTCTAAATCACTGTTCTTCAATCTGAGCCTGTTCTCTTCTTGTGGGCATCCGTGAAAATAATTGAGCTGAACTCAATCCTTCCAAATGTGCTTCCTGTCCTTGTTAATGTACAAACATGGTAACTTTATGTTTTGCAATTTAATTATTTGCATATCTAATGATTTACCCCTCATGCTTATTATTTTTAACATCACTATGATATTTTATAACAGGGGTCCCCAACCTCTGGGCCACAGACCCGTTGGTACCTCCCATCAGATCAGAGGTGGCATTGCATTAGAAATAAAGTGCACAATAAATGTAATGCTGTGGTTTTTCCAGTAGTCATGTATGGATGTGAGAGTTGAACCATAAAGAAGGCTGAGTGATGAAGTATTGATGCTTTTGAACTGTGGTGTTGGAGAAGACTCTTGAGAGTCCCTTGGACTGCAAGGAGATCAAATCAGTCAATCCTAAAGGAAGTCAGTCCTGAATATTCATTGGAAGGACTGATACTGAAGCTGAAACTCCAATACTTTGGCCACCTGATGCGAAGAACTGACTCATTTGAAAACACCCTGATGCTGGGAAAGACTGAAGGCAGGAGGAGAAGGGGACGACAGAGGACCAGATGGTAGGAAAACATCACTGACTCAGGACATGAGTTTGAGCCAGCTCCAGGAGATGGCAAAGGACAGGGAAGTCTGGCATGCTGCAGCCCATGGAGTTGCAAAGAGTCGGACATGACTGAGCAACTGAACTACAACAAAATGTAATGCTCTTGAATCACCCCGAAGCCAACCCTCTCTGCCTGTTCCCCCAGTCCGTGGAAAAATGCTCTTCTACGAAACTGGTCCCTGGTGCCAAAAAGGTTGGGGACCACTGTTTATAATATTAGCTACCATGACTACAATGAGTCATACACTCTATTAAGAATTTTATACATATTTTCATTTATGTAATCTTCCCAGTAACTCTAAATTTAGATATAATTATTCTCAATGTATAAATGAAGCAATTAAGAGGTTCTTAGTGAGAATCTGAATGGCCTCATTCCCAAAGCCCCCATGCATGCTTAATGCCATATTTTCTCTTATCATGTTGCTGAGCTGATCCACTATTGTGAGGCATTTGGGGTTATTTCTGATTTACTCTAGTGCTAATTATATCCCATTAAAATTTTTTCATAACCCTAATCATCCTGGGTCCCCATGTAGCTCAGTTTCTACAGAGTAGCACGTAGCACTGCCCAAAGTAATTTTAAAGATGAATACCAATTTTCATGTTGTCTCTCAAAGAAACATCACAGGGGATCCAATTCAGAGCTCATAACTCTACTTACCAGACCCCCTTTCTTCATTCCCCAGTTCTCTCACACTGTATAACTGCTGGAAAGGCAGTTACAGTCTGAACAACCACAAGCTGCCCGTCTCCATATGCCTCCCACTGGCTCCTTGTTTTAGAGATCACCGCAGCATCGTGGGCTGGCCCTTCCCCTGGCCCTCGCCACTCTGGTCTGGCTTCTCTATCGTTCTAATAATCCATCCCCAAAGGAAAGAAGTCTCATTTTATGTTAGTTGGAAATATGGACTCTGCAGAAACAGGCCGAGAGGAAATCTGGGAACATTCATACATGAATACATTTTATTCACTTCCTTTGTAAGTTAAGGTTTCTGATTTTTTTTTTTTCTTTTTAGAGTCCTCCCTCCCCCTTGAATGATAGTGTCCAAAGTGAGATTCATGAGCACTGAAAAGATCTGGTAACAGTGAATAGTTTTTGTTTTATTTAAAATTCTTGGGTTTGGCTGCACTGGGTCTTTGTTGCAGCACACAGGCTTTCTCTGGTTGTGGCATGTGGGATCTTAGTTCCCCGAGCAGGTATCAACCCCAGTCCCTTGCACTGGAAGGCAGATGCTTTCTATCCCTTTGTTTAGGGCTGAGCTGGGTCTTCGTTGCTGTGCGCGGGCTTTCTCTAGCTGTCGGGAGCGTGGGGCCGCTCCTCCCTGCTTGCAGTGCGCGGTCTTCCCGCTGCAGCGGCTTCTCTCGTTCAGAGCACAGGCTCTAGGGTGCTTGGGCTTCAGTCTCCATGGCGTGTGGGCTCAGCAGTTGTGACTCTCAGGCTTACTTGCCCTGCAGCACGTGGAATCATCCCAGACCAGGGATGGAACCCATGTCCCCTGCACTGGCGGATTCTTAACCACCGGCCTACCAAGGAAGTCCCACAGTGAATGGTTTTAATCAAGAGGTACTCCAACTAATTTAAAAAAATAGATCCTATGATTATAAAGAAGTTGACTTGTCATAAGGCGTGTCAAAAATACATTTTTACTTTATATGCCTTTTTAGGTGGTCAATGTATTTTATGATTACAGCTAAAGTATTACAAAATTCTGATTATTTGTAATCACTAGCAAATATCATATAAAATACAAGTAGCTCCAAACTTCCCTGTTTTCTCTTCTCTAATGGACTAAAGAAGAAAAACAGAGAGTTAGACTCTGATAACAACTCCCTTCAGCTGGTAGCTGTTCCCATAAGAACCTTTCTTTTGATTTTGGCCAGCTCTCACGTTCTCATCTTTGATCAGTCACTAATCTTGGGACTGGCTTGGGGTCATCACTGGGGAAAATTGTGAAGTAACCCAAGCGTTTGTTTGGCGTGCCCCATATTGCTTTGGCATGTATTTCCTGTCTCTGGCACTCTTTTTTTTCCCCAGGTCCTGCTATCAACTTTTCCTCTCCAGTCATATCAATCATTTACATATTAGTAGGACTTTAACTGGGGCTTCCCGGGTGGTGCTAGTGGTAAAGAATCTGCCTTCCAATGCAGGAGACCCAGAAGATGCATGTTCGATCCCTGGGTTGGGAAGATCCCTTGGAATAGGAAATGGCACCCCATCCCAGTATTCTTGCCTGGAAAAATCCATGGACAGAGAACCCTAGCGGGCTCAGGAAAGACTCAGAAAAAAGTGAGTGACCGAGAACACACACACACACACACAGGACTTGAACCCTATATACTCCCCCTTCTCAGAGATATTTGCTCGTATTGCCTTATCTCTAATTGTGAATGCAAAGGTTTGTTTCTGGTCCTGGAGTTTTAATCACTAATGAGCTGATATAGAAATTGGGGGGGGAGACTAACTGCCCAAGTGTCTTCTCTTAAGGTTGTACTGGTTTGAGATGCTTTGGCTTAGCAACTTTTTGGCTTCACAGTGATGCAAAAGTGATAGATGTTCAGTGGAAAACATATTTAAAATTTTGTTTTGGGGTTTTTTTGGGAGGGGTGGCTAGCCATGTGCAGTAGGATACTCTCTTATGGTGCTGGGCAGCCAGTGAGCCACAGCTCCCAGTCAGCCACTCGGTCACAAGAGTACAGGCCAAATACAGTTAAAATCATCAGTACCCAGACAGCCATTCTGGTTTTCACGTTCAGTGTGCTTGTGTACATGCTAAGTTGCATCAGTCGTGTCTGACTCTGTGCAACCCCATGGACTGTAGCCCACCAGACTCCTCTGTCCATGGAAATCTCCAGGCAAGAATACTGGAGTGGGTTGACATTCCCTTCTCCAGGTGTCAGTTCAGTTCAGTTCAGTCGCTCAGTCGTGTCCGATTCTTTGCGACCCCATGAATCGCAGCATGCCAGGCCTCCCTGTCCACCACCATCTCCCGGAGTTTACTCAGACTCACATCCATCGAGTCAGTGATGCCATCCAGCCATCTCATCCTCGGTCGTCCCCTTCTTCTCCTGCCCCCAATCCCTCCCAGCATCAGAGTCTTTTCCAATGAGTCAACTCTTCGCATGAGGTGGCCAAAGTACTGGAGTTTCAGCTTTAGCATCCTTCCTTCCAAAGAAATCCCAGGGCTGATGTCCTTTAGAATGGACTGGTTGGATTTCCTTGCAGTCCAAGGGACTCTCAAGAGTCTTCTCCAACACCACAGTTCAAAAGCATCAATTCTTCGGCGCTCAGCCTTCTTCACAGTCCAACTCTCACATCCATACATGACCACAGGAAAAACCAGGTGTGGTAGTCAATAAATTACATGAACTAGTCAACACTTTATTATAAAATAGGCTTTGTGGTAGATGGTTTTGCCCAACTGTAGGTTCATGTGAGGGCTTTCCTGGTGGCTCAGTGATAAAGAATACCCCTATCAATGCAGGAGACTCAGGTTTGATCCCTGGGTCAGGAAGATCCCCTGGAGGAGGGCATGGCAACCCACTCCAGTATTCTTGCCTGGAGAATCCCATGGAGACAGGAGCCTAGTGGGCAACAGTTCATAGGGTCGCAAAACAGTTGAACATGACTGAGCGGCTTAACAACAGCAACAAGCATCAAGGTTCATATTAGTGTTCTGAGCACATTAAGGTAGACTGGGCTAAGCTAGGATGTTTGGTAGATGAAGTGTATTACATGCATTTTTAATTTATGATATTTTCAACTTATGATGGATTAATTAGGATATAGCCCCATCAGAAGTTAAAGAAGATCTATATTTTACAAGTCTATATATATTCTCAGTTTATGACTATGACCAGCTCTGAAATTTTTCTGTAACTCCAAGTTTTGAGGTCACGTGCACGTCTATGTCCACACCGGCCTTGCTTGGGCTCACACACACAAACGTGAGAAAGAACAGGTAGGTGGCAAAACGTGGGGTGTACTTGTTAGGGAAAGAAATGCATGCACTTCGTTAGGAATAAGTTACTAAACTCACTTTCTATGTAGTTCTTTATCTCTTTCATAATGCGTCTCTGGTGTCAGACTAAGCCTGGAGCTTTTTTTGTTGTTCTGCCTTGCTTTTTTTTTTCCAGTTTGACAAATGGACGGACACTCAGAGGAGAAGAATCCTGACAGGCCTGTTAGAACGCTGCTCCCTGTCACAGCAAAAGTTCTGCTGTCGAAAGCTTCAGGAGAAAATTCCAGCAGAAGCTCTGGATTTTACTACCAAGCTCCCAAGGGTGTTATCTTTATATATCTTTTCTTTCCTGGACCCCCGAAGCCTTTGTCGTTGTGCACAGGTACAGATAGCCTAGAAAACACTGAAACTTGAGGGAAAAAAAGAAAGCACGTATACAAAACCAAGCACTGCCTAGATGCTCACTACATTTAGTTTATGCAGTTTGAATTAGCCCCCATCTCTTTGTGTCTGGCTGTGCGTTTTTAGTGCTCAAAGGGGAGAAAACATAAGCCATCTCTAAGTGTCTGTAAGATAGTATTAGCCAGTTGGGGAAATGTATACACATGTATATAAAGGTTCATCAGCAGAGGACCATAGTAAAACCTTAAAGTGTAGAGTGCTGGCCATTCATAAATAGAAAAGCACAAAATAAGGTGCCAATGTGATAAATACAAAAGCATGTGAGACTAAAGGAGTTCAGAGTGGGTAAATGTGCTCACAGGTTGGAAAAGCATCTGACCATTATTTTCTTACAAGTAATTCCATGGTGTATTCAAGTATATTTTTTAAGATATAAAATTGATAGTCATTTTGTTGATTTCTTTTCATAGTCTAGGAAGACCAGAAATTATCTGTTACTGTGCATTCACAGGGTAACTTTAGTTTTTAAAATTAATAAAATGAAAAAAAAATTTTTTTAATGAATGGAGTAAGATAGATGACTTACTTAATAGTTGGTATTGGGACAATCAGGCAAATTAGCTGGAAAAAAATTCTAGAAGGATAAAAGATTGATATGAAATTATAGGAAACCATTTCCTACTCAAAGGAGGGAATTCCCTGGTGGTCCATTGGTTAAGTCTCTGCTCTTTCACTGCTGAGGGCAGAAGTTCAATCCCTGTTTGGGGAACTAAGATCCTGTAAGCCACCAGGCATGACTAAAGGGGGAAAAAATGTAATTAAAGGAAACCTAGGGAAGGAAGCAGAGAAGGCAATGGCACCCCACTCCAGTACTCTTGCCTGGAAAATCCCATGGACAGAGGAGCCTGGTAGGCTGCGGTCCATGGGGGTCGCTAAGAGTTGGACACAACTAAGCTATTTCACTTTCACTTTTCACTTTCATGCATTGGAGAAGGAAATGGCAACCCACTCCAATGTTCTTGCCTGGAGAATCCCAGGGACGGGGGAGCCTGGTGGGCTGCCGTCTACGGGGTCGCACAGAGTTGGACACGACTGAAGCGACTTAGCTGCAGCAGC
Organism: Cephalophus harveyi; assembly: GCA_006410635.1. NCBI lineage: Eukaryota > Metazoa > Chordata > Mammalia > Artiodactyla > Bovidae > Cephalophus > Cephalophus harveyi. The sequence continues at coordinate 13,354 of SJYT01057925.1, read as the reverse complement.
AGCAGGAAAGGTAGCCTTTGCGAGTAATCTATAATATTCAGACCTCAAAAGAAAATGTATAACTTAAAATCTTGCTTTATTTATTTTATTATTTTGTACATATATTATATGTGCTTTATAAATAGAGAAAGCAAAATTTTAAGTTTTGATTATAACAATTAAAATTTTCTCCATAGAGAAGAATACTGTAAATAAATAGAAACAGTAAACAGGAGGGAATTCCCTGGGAGTAGTTAGAATTCAGTGCTTTCACTGATGAGGGCTCAGGTTCAACCCCTGGTTGGGAAACTAAGAACCCACAAGCTGCTGCAGTGTGGCCAAAAAAAAAAAAAATTAAACAGGGGAAAACAAACATTGCCAGCAAAGGGGTAATTTTCTTATTTTTTAAAGAACAACTATAAATCTACATTAAGAAGAAAGAGAAATCAAAGCCTGGCAGAAAAATGAGCAAAGGAAGTGAACAAATAGTTCACAGAAAGAAAAGCAGATCTTTCTAAAATAGGTAAAGTGCTTAGCTTCGTTTTCATGCCATCTTTTGTGACTCAGATGGATTGAGTTTCTTTTTTTCTTCCTTTAGTTTCTTTTTTAATGATAATATTTTATATTGTTGGGGGTGTGGGGAAACAAGTACCTTCATATGTTGTTAGGAGAGAAATTGATGCAAACGCCAAGGAGAGCAATTTGGTAGTGTTCAATTTTTAAATAAAGATTCCTGGACATTCCCTGGCGATCCAGTGGTTAGGACTCTGTGCTTTCACTACCAAGGATGTGAGTTTGATCCCTAGTCAGGGAACTGAGATCCTGCATGCCGTGCTGCTAAGTCGCTTCAGTCGTGTCCGACTCTGTGCGACCCCATAGATGGCAGCCCACCAGGCTCCCCCGTCCCTGGGATTCTCTAGGCAAGAACACTGGAGTGGGTTGCCATTTCCTTCTCCGATGAGTGAAAGTGAAAGTGAAGTCACTCAGTCGTGTCCGACTCCCTGCGACCCCGTGGACTGCAGCCTTCCAGGCTCCTCCATCCATGGGATTTTCCAGGCAAGAGTACTGGAGTGGGTTGCCATTGCCTTCTCCAGCATGCCATGAGACATGGCTAAAAACTTAAAAAAAATTTTTTAATTGAAAAAGAGTAAGATTACCTTTGGCCAGTAGTTCCACTTCTTGGAATTTGTCAGATGCCTATACTTCAACACATGCAAAATTTATGTCTATATAAGAATACTGCATCATTGTTTGTAGTAGCAAAAGGTTGGAAACAATGGAAATGTCTGCTAATAGCAGACTGGTTGCAACCATCTCCACAATATATCATCAGTAAGAAAACAAAGGTGCAGAATTGGCCTACCATTTTGGAAAGAATAAAAGAATGTACCCATATTTGTTAACCTTCTGGAATGGCACACAAGAAGCCAGTCACAGTGGTTACATTCAGGGAGGGAAATGAGTGGCTAGATGACAAGGATGAGAGAGATTTTTTTTTTTACTTTTTTTTTTTACCGTGTGTATCTTTGTATTTAGTATTGATGTACACATATTACTTATTCTAAAAATGAAACAATTTGTTTTTTTTAAAAAAAAGCATAGTGTTTTAAATGCCCAGTAATAGAGTATCATTCAGCCATATAATGAATTATTAGGCAGTCATTAGAAAACATGTTTTGGAAGAACAGAGATGCTTATTATGTGTAAAATGAAGAAAACATGATTTTAAATCGCATGCAGTTTCCCAATTTTGCTTTCATATATACCTGAAAAACAGAAAGGAAAATAACTCTACCAGCTTGTTATTAATGTTTGGTCATCTCTGATTGACAGGGTTCTGGGTATTGGTTTTCTTCAAGTTTCTCAGAATTTTCCATGTTTTTCACCATGAGAATGTTATCATTCCAGGGAGATGTGATACAAAATAGCTAATCTTATCATCTTGGTAGATTTCAGCATCATATTTTATTCCCAGAACTGACTGTGAAGCAATTGTCCTTTAGCTAGATTTAAAATAAACGGTAAAGTCATTGCACCAAGATGAGCTTTGAGCTGTTTACAAATGTGGTGGGGGGTGTCTTACAGTTTTTAAAGCTCTTACCTACCCTCAACTTTCCTCATTCCTGCTTAGTTTTAAACAAACAAAAAGCAGCAAAAATCAATATGTACTCCCAGTGCAGCGGGGGAACCCCAACTTAACTACCCAGGTCTAAACCCAAGCTAAGTCAAAAGAAAAAAAGGGTGAGAATTGAGAAAAACTTTCCCTCCATCCCCTCCCACCCAAACTCCACATCTTGATTGAATTAACTAACCATATGAGGATTAAGGGCAGTGTAGTTTCATTCTGGGTTGCACGAAGTGGTTATGATCTGTGTTTCTGCCTGCAGTATCAGATCCTCTAAGCCTTTTCCTCCATCCAGATCCTGAACTTACTGTTTCTCCTAATTGTGCCTCTTTCTGCTTCCCTCTCCCCTACATGTCTTATCTTCAGCCCATAAAATAATCCTGGATGTAATCAGAACTCCATACACAATGGATGGAAGGAGGGAGGAAGAGAGGCAGATAAACAGATAAACGGATGGTAGCAAGTTCCATTACAGAGCGTTCTGCTCCTTTTGGAGGCACTGAAACATTATTTATTATTGAGTTAACATTGAAAAAGAGGCCAGTTTTCCAAGGATGAAATGAATGTGAAGATTAGCGGTCATCTCTGCAATTCCTGATAAGAGACATGGAATGTCTAGTCTCAACTTTATATATGGACTTGACTCTAGTTTCTACTAAGACTTATTTAAAACCTGGAATAAATTATTTTAAACACTACTACACATACTAGGGTCACCTCCACCATTTGCTGGATGTGTAGGATTGACCATAATGCTATGAAAATGGAATATACAGAATACTTAAAAAAAAATTTATTTGGCTGCACCAGGTGTCAGTTGCAGCACGTGGGATCCAGTTCCCTAACCAGGGATCAAACCCTGGCCTCCTGCACTGAAAGCATAGAATCTTAGCCACTAGACCACCAGGGAAGTCCCCAGGATAAATACTTAATGCTCTATTGACTCTTAAAGGCTATTTAGGACACACCAATATAGTATTAGTCACTGTGTTCCCTTTATAAAATTTATATTTAGTTAAATCATAAAAATGGAGGGAAAACAGAAGCATATCATGAAAAAAATAAGCAATGTACCAACCGGAGTTTCTGTAGCCTTCATATAACTTTCATACAGACTTTTAGAAAGTTCCAAAGGCTTATCTGAAGCTTAGTTTCCCCATTTGCAAGGGGATGGTATTAATTATACTGCCCTTCAGGTTGTGATGAGGATGGTTGATAGATGCTCGATAAATATTAGTTGACTTGGATTCTGTCTGAATTAACATTAAAAAAAGAAAAAAGGATACCCAAAGCCAGTGCTCTGTGAGAACCTGGAGGGATGGGATGGGGAGGGAGGTGGAAGTGCTGTTCAGGTTGGAGGGGACACATGTATACCTATGGCCAATGTATGGCAAAACCATCATAATGTTGTAAAGTAATTATCCTCCAATTAAAAAAAAAAAAATCCTCCTGCCTGGTTAGGAGGCACTTCAGGTAGGAGGTAACTTAGCTGTGATTTGGAGGAAAAGGACCAAAAAGAAACTAGTTGTGAATTCCAGGCCCGGTTTATCTAGTTAAAATTATGTTTGCTCTGATTCATTCGTGGGCTTCCCCAGTGGCTCAGCGGTAAAGAACCCGCCTGCAGTGCAGGAAACACCGAGAAGTAGGTTCGATCCCTGGGTCAGGAAGATTCCCCTGGAGGAGGGCATGGCAACCCACTCCAGGAAAAAAAAAGTTCTCTCAGTACCAGGGTGACAGCTCAAAACCTGGAGAAAGTGGACATGTAAACTGAATAGTTTTTTAACATTGTTTTTCCAGGTGAGCTGGCATTGGAAGAATTTAACTGAACTGGATCAGCTCTGGATGCTAAAATGTTTACGGTTTAACTGGTACATCAATTTCTCCCCAACCCCCTATGAGCAGGGTGTATGGAAGAAGCATTATATTCAAATGGTGAAAGAACTCCATGTTACCAAGCCCAAGGTAAATTTGGGAAAAGAAGCAACAGAATTACTAACATCAGCTACTTAGGAATTCTAGAACTAAGCTGGGGAAGGCCTTTGGTTCAAAAGAAATACACCATGACTACAAAATTCCCTTGTTCAAAGAACTTAACAGCTCTTTTCAAGATATCCATGTTAGTTGAAAGTCATCTGACACTCACAAACCACAGTTCCACCTAGGTTAGGACTTGGAGCTCCTCATTCTCTCCGGATTCCTGGATTTCTGTGTCTCTGACGCCTACAGTACACAATTCTGACACTGGAATTCTGTGGGTAATGTGCAGTATTTATTACCTATGGGTCATCAAATTTTACTTAACTAATTCAAGTTTTCTGTGATTCTACCAGGCAAACTGAAGTTTATGTTTCTATCATTTATAAAGAAAAGTTTTGCAATAAATTAGTAATTAGGAAAGGGTGTAATGGGCATATTAAAATTCTTTTTACTTTGGAAACTAGCAATGTAAAGTCCTTACATAGAATCGTAAACAGTAAATAATATGAGCATAAATTTTTCTAGTGGTTTTCTATGCATTATAACCAATGTTTATGTTCATTCTTATAGTCACAGCTAGATAACTTATGGGAAATTTTTATGAGCTTTTTCTTTATGGCACCATCTATATACATGCAGAGTTGTGCATCGTTTTGTATAATAGAAGAGTTCCTGAAAATTATGTGTAAATTAAAATTTTTAATTATTTTTAAAACCACAGGGATTGTTTTTATATAGAAAAGCTGCAGTGAGTCCTTTTTGAATTGAAGAATGCTTTTGAAATATGAATAGTTGGTTCTTAACATGCTCATTTATGTTTCATTTTATTGTGTTTATTTGAAGTAGAAACCTTCTACATTTAATACAGTAATAAACTACATAATTAATACTGTTATAATTACAATGATAAAATCAGTCTTTCTGATTTCAATGATGGCTGTTCTTCATGAGAATTTCTTAAAAAAAAAATTTTAAGTGCAGTAGTGGAAGAGTTATGTTAAAAATTACAATAGCTATGACTCCTTTTATCATAAGGCTTTCCTTAACTCTCATTCAGTGTCACTCGTAGGCAGGGAAAGGCTTCATAGCTGAAGCATGGGCTGTTCTGGGGCAGAGGAGAGAAAAGTGATTAACCAAGTTGTAGAATGAAAAATGGTTTTGAGTACTGTATTTAATACTGATTTTAATACTTGGTCTTCAACAATAACTCTTTTCCCAGAAACTATTTATGCACTTCTCTGGTGGCTCAGATGGTAAGGAATCCACCTGCAATGCAGGAGATGCAGGTTTGAGCCCTGGGTCAGGAAGATCCCGTGGAGAAGAGAATGGCCACCCACTCCAGTATTCTTGCCTGGAGAATCTCCATGGTTGGAGGAGCCTGGTGGGCTACAGTCCATAGGATCATAAAGAGTCGGACATGACTGAGCAACTAACACACACACATTTTAAAATAATGAATAGTTCTGATGCAAGAAAATTGACACATTGTTGCTTAGTCTTTAATTTCTTTAGGAAGTACTTAATGATCTCTGTTCATTTCCAAGGCAAACTATTCAATATCACAGTAATCCAAGTCTATTCCCCAACCAGTAACGCTGAAGAAGCTGAAGTTGAACGGTTCTATGAAGACCTACAAGACCTTTTAGAACTAACACCCAAAAAAGATGTCCTTTTCATTATAGGGGACTGGAATGCAAAAGTAGGAAGTCAAGAAACACCTGGAGTAACAGGCAAATTTGGCCTTGGAATGTGGAATGAAGCAGGGCAAAAACTAATAGAGTTTTGCCAAGAAAATGCTCTGGTCATAGCAAACACCCTCTTCCAACGACACAAGAGAAGACTCTACACATGGACATCACCAGACGGTCAACACCGAAATCAGATTGATTATATTCTATGCAGCCAAAGATGGAGAAGCTCTATACAGTTAACAAAAACAAGACCAGGAGCTGACTGTGGCTCAGATCATGAACTCCTTATTACCAAATTCAGACTCAAATTGAAGAAAGTAGGGAAAACTGCTAGACCATTCAGGTATGACCTAAATCAAATCCCTTATGATTATACAGTGGAAGTGAGGAATAGATTTAAGGGCCTAGATCTGATAGATAGAGTGCCTGAAGAACTATGGAATGAGGTTCGTGACATTGTA
>SJYT01057924.1:309410-343429 GCA_006410635.1 Cephalophus harveyi | reverse complement strand
ACACAACACTGTGAATTTAAGGTCTAGATATGAAGATCTGACACTGTATATATTGTGAAGTGTTAACAAGTCCTTCACCCCACATGGTTACCACTGCTTGTTGCTGTTGTGATGAGAACATCAATGCTGTAAACTCAGAGCAACTTCAGGTGTATAATACACAACTAACCAGTCACCTAGCTGGATGTCAGACCCCCAGACTTGTTCATCCTGTAACTGGAAGCTTTTACCTTTGACCAACACAGGTGCCTTGGGCAACCACCATTCTATCCTTTGCTTCTATGAGCTCAACTGGTTCTATTCTACTTTTTTTAATTCCGCATATAAGTGAGATCATACCATACTGATATTTCTCTGACATTTCACTTAACATAACGCCCTCAGGTTCCATCCCTGTTATCACAAAAGGCAGGATTTCCTTCTTTTTAAAGGCTTATTGAGGAGAAGAAAATGGCAACCCACTCCAGTGTTCTTGCTTGGAGAATCCCAGGGACAGCAAAGCCTGGTGGGCTGCCATCTCTGGGGTCGCACAGGATCGGACACGACTGACGCGACTTAGCAGCAGCAGCAGCAGCAGGGAAGGTTTTCCTCCTATCCTGTCCCAAAACTGTTATTTTATCATNAGTGTTCTTGCTTGGAGAATCCCAGGGACAGCAAAGCCTGGTGGGCTGCCATCTCTGGGGTCGCACAGGATCGGACACGACTGACGCGACTTAGCAGCAGCAGCAGCAGCAGGGAAGGTTTTCCTCCTATCCTGTCCCAAAACTGTTATTTTATCATCTCTTCTGTACAAGAGCTGCAATCTTACTTCTCTTATATGCTGCCACTCACCTGCACTCCAGTGATTTCTCACTTCCACCTCCATATTATTTGAAGTAAATGAATGGATGACTGAATGGTAGTAGATGACAGGCTATGAAACTCATATTAAAAGGCACTATCTCATTGAAAACATAAATAAAGAATTACAATGATGTTTGAAAAATAAATAAAAAAATAAAGGCTTATTGATATTCCATTGGGTATGTATACGCTGTGTATATATAACCATTCATCCATCAGTGGACATTTAGGTTGTTTCTATCTTGGCTTGTAAATAATGTTGCAATGAGCAAGGCAGTACAGACATCACCTTCAGATAGTGATTTAATTTCCTTTGGATATATAACATATGTTCCTAGTCTAAAGAAATGAACTTTAAAGTTTTAAAAGACAAAGTAGCATAATAAAATGTACTTTCAGCTTATTTAGAATATTTTTTCAGAAAACTATATACATGGATAATATATATATATATATACACATATATATGAGAGATAACAAAGCAGATATGGCAAAATATTAAAAATTGGCAGATTTGAAAAAAAATTTTTCAAAAATGTATACAGGTACCAATATATTTTTTAAAAGGCATTTAAGAGTATTACCAAATTACTAAGATATTTAAGTTTTTAAATGAATGAAGAAATCCTGTTATATTCCTTAGTTATTACCCAAGAGTGTAAGGCTTTTAACATTAACATTACATGCTGTTACTTTTTAAAAAGTTTGCCCACCCTTGTTCTTGTTGTTCAGGCACTAAGTCTCATCTGACTCTCTGCAACCCCATGGACTACAGCACGCCTTCACTATCAAAATTTTTTTGCTCAAATTCACTTCCATTGAGTTGGTGATGCTACCCAACCATCTCAACCTCTGCCGCCCCTTTCTCCTCCTGCCCTCAATCTTTCCCAGCATCAGGGTCTTTTCCAACGAGTTGGCCCTTCGCATCAGGTAGCCAAAGTCTTCAGGAGCTTCAACATCAGTCTTTCCAATAAACATTCAGAGTTGATTTCCTTTAGGATTGACTGGTTTGATCTCTTTGCTGCCCAAGGGACTCAGGGCCCTACAGAGTCCAGGGACCTACAGAGGCCCTGACACTTACCCTAATATCTGTGCAGAATCCCAGTTCCCTGACCAGGAGCAAATCTGCTCCCCCTGTAGTAGAAGCATGGAGTCTTAACCACAGGACCACCAGAGGAGTCCTGTGTTCACTCTTTTATCCTTATTAACACAAGCCCTGAGTTTAAAGATTTGTCAACATGGTGGCAAAATAACATAAAATTTGCCATTTTAACCATTTTTAAATGTATAATTCAAGGGCATTAATTATATTCATGATGTCCTACAATTAGCTGCATTGTTTCCAAAATGTTTCAATAGCCTGAAAAGAAACTNATCCTTATTAACACAAGCCCTGAGTTTAAAGATTTGTCAACATGGTGGCAAAATAACATAAAATTTGCCATTTTAACCATTTTTAAATGTATAATTCAAGGGCATTAATTATATTCATGATGTCCTACAATTAGCTGCATTGTTTCCAAAATGTTTCAATAGCCTGAAAAGAAACTTTGTGCCCAGTAACCCTCTCTTCTCTCCCCTAACCCAGCCCTGTCTCTGAGTATGCCTGTTCTGAGTATTCCACATAGTGGAGAAGGCAATGGCGACCCACTCCAGTACTCTTGTCTGGAAAATCCCATGGATGGAGAAGCCTGGTAGGCTGTAGTCCATGGGATCTTGAAGAGTCAGACACGACTGAGCGACTTCACTTTCACTTTTCTGCTTTGGAGAAGGAAATGGCAACCCACTCCAGTGTTCTTGCCTGGAGAATCCTAGGGATCGGGGAGCCTGGTGGGCTGCCGTCTATGGGGTCGCACAGAGTTGGACATGACTGAAGCGACTTAGTAGTAGCAGTAGCAGTTCAGTTCAGTCATTCAATCGTGTCTGGCTCTTACAACTTACAACCCCATGAACCACAGCACACCAGGCCTCCCTGTCCATCACCAACTCCCGGAGTCCACCCAAACTCATGTCCATTGAGTCGGTGATGCCATCCAACCATCATCCCCTTCTCCTCCTGCCTTCAATCTTTCCCAACATCAGGGTCTTTTCAAATGAGTCAGTTCTTCACATCGGGTGGCCAAAATATTGGAGTTTCAGCTTCAACATCAGCTTCCTTCCAATGAACACCCAGGACTGATTTCCTTTAAGATGGACTGGTTGGATCTCCTTGCAGTCCAAAGGACTCTCAAGAGTCTTCTCCAACACCACAGTTCAAAAGCATCAGTTCTTCAGCACTCAGCTTTCTTTACAGTCCAACTCTCACATCCATACATGACCACTGGAAAAACCATAGCCTTGACTAGATGGACCTTTGTTGACAAAGTAATGTCTCTGCTTTTGAATATGCTATCTAGGTTGGTCATAATTTTCCTTCCAAGGAGTAAGTATCTTTAATTTCATGGCTGCAATCACCATCTGCAGTGATTTTGGAGCCCCCAAAAATAAAGCCAGCCACTGTTGGAACCATCCAATATCTGTACTTCTGTGTCTGACTTACTTCATTCAGCACAATGTTTTCCAGACCCATCATCCTGTAGCAGTGTCAGACTGCATCTTTTTCAAGGTTGAATAAAATTCCACTGTATAGATAAACCACATTGTTTATCCCTTTATCACCCATAGGCAGTGGGGTGTTCCACCTGCTAGCAACTGTGAATAAAGGCTAGGACAGTAGCATATGAGTCCCAGTTAGAGTTGCTGTTTTCAGACCATTTAAGTGTGCGCTGCCGTCATGGGGTCGCACAGAGTTGGACACAACTGAAGTGACTTAGCTTAGCTTAGCTTAAGTACATCTTAGGAGTGGGACTGTTGGGTCACAAGGTATTTCTGTGAACTTTCTGAAGGCCTGCCAAGCTGTGTGGCAAGCTGTGTACCATATTTTCCATTCCCACCAGCAAAGTATGAGGGTTCCAGTTTCCCCACATCCTGACCAGAACTTATTTTCCTTTGCTTTGTTTTGGGTTTTTTAGTTGTTTTTGATTTGCTTGTTTGTTTTTGCCATCCTGGTAGGTGTGAAGTGATATCTCTTTGTGGTCTTGATTTGCATTCTCCTAATGACTAACGATGTTGAGCATCTTTTCATGTGTGTTGACCATTTTATATCACCTTTGGAGAAATAGCAATTACTGTCCTTTGTCCATTTTTAACTGGGTTGGGTTGTTTGTTGTCTTGTGGCTGAGTTGCAGGATTTATACATCCTGAATATTAAACCCTTACCAGATATGCGATTTGCCAATATTCTCTCATGTTCATGGACTTTCTTTTACTCTATTGATGATGCTTTTTTTGCACAAAAGTTTTATAATATAAACAAGGTCCAATTTATATACACACACACACACATACAGATTCTTTACTAAGTCACTAGAGAAGAGATAGATATATATATATAGTTTTCTTCTGTTACCTGTATTTCTGGTACTGTATCTAAGAAACCATTGCCATACCAACAGTATAAAAAATTTGTTCCTATGTTTTCTTCTAAGGGTTTCAGCTCTTACAGTATTTGATCCATACTGAGTTAATGTCTGTATATGGTATGAGGTAGGGGTCCAGATTCACTCTTGTGCACGTGGACATCCCATTTTCCCAGCATCAATTGTTGAAGGCACTATTTTTTCCCCACTGAATAGACTTGACACTCCTGTCAAAAATCAGTTGCTACTCCTTGTTTTTATATGGGCCATAAGCTAAAACGGTCTTCACACTGTTACATGACTTTAAGAACCAAAATAATAATGTTTCATGACATGTGAAAACTATATAGAATTCAATTTTCAGTATCTATAAAGTTTTCGTGGAATATGGCAATATGTATTCATTTAAGTGTGGCCAGGGCTATTTTCAGAAGATAATGGCAGAGATGAGAAGTGCAAGAGAGATGAAATGACCTGAAAAGCCTAAAATATTTATTATCCAACCTTTTATAGAAGTGTGCATATTCCTGCTTTAGGATGAATACTGCCTCTCCCAGCTTACCTTGAAGACAGGAATGGCCATTGACTAAATTTCATAAGGTAAGATGGTAGCAGAAATGTTGTGTGACCCCTAAGACAGGTGCTTAATAACAGGGAGTGCTTAATAATAGCCCTTCTTAGTGCTGGGTGGAAAGTTTATATGATAATTGGCATCCATCTTGACACATGAGACAAGACCCAAGTTGAAAGAGGCAGAGCGACAAGCTAGAGGACGTTCATATCTGTGATGCTGAAGGAACGACCACAGAGCCATGCATGCTTCCAGGTTGGCCTTTGTTTATATATATATATATCTTTAACTCACTGTTATTTCAGGATCTTTTTTAGATGTTGTGTTAGAACCTAATCTACACTGAAATTCATCTGCCCCTAAGAGCTGCTGTATTGCAATGTCATTTAAGTCAATCAAGTCAAATGCCACGCTTTCCGCAAATGATTAGTTTGTTCCCAGCACAATATCTCAACAGAAACTGCCTCTACCAACTGGGGGACCCAACTGTTACAGAGCTACTTAGTGAATAATGTCTTCATTTTCCAGCCACTGTGTAACAGGCTTAAGAATATTCTCAACAAACTACATACATACCAAAGGAAAACAAGGTCTTTACCAAACACAGTACTTAAAATATATCAATTGTCAAATCATCTTAGTCATAGAGGGACTAGCTGAAAATCTTCTAGTCCAATGTTACCGATTTTTTTTTGCCTTTGAATTATATAAAGTTATACACAAAAATCCTTATATAAAATGCAGGTAAAATAGACAAACTTGTATTGAAGCTGGGGTGAGGGAGAGATGCGAGTGCCACCCACTCCCCCTAATTTTCAAGTTCTTTGTGCAATACAGGCATAGTTCAGAGACACTAGGAGCTGTGGGGTGAGGTCTCAGACCACTGCAATGAAGTGAATCACATGAAATTTTGGTTTCCCAGTGCATGTAAAAGTTGCCTGCATACTATACTGCAATCTGTTAAGTATACAACAGCATTATGTATAAAAAAATTATACATAATTAAAAAGTACTTTACTGCTAAAAAGACATGCTGAACCTTCAGTAAGTTGTAATATTTTTGTCAGTGGAGGGTCTTGGCCTTGATGTTGATGGCTGCTGATGGATCAGGCTGGTGGCTGCTGCAGGTTGGGGTGGCAATTTCTTAAATTAAGACTACAGCGAGATCCACTGTATTGATTGACCCCTTCCTTTCACGGACAATTTCTCTGCAGCAGCAACGTTGTTTGATAGCATTTTATCCACAGCAGAACATCTTTCAAAACTGTGGTCAGTCCTCTCAAGCTCTTCTGTTGTTCTATCAACTAAGTTTAAGAAGTATTCTAAATCCTTTTATCATTTCAACCACCTTCACAGCATCTTCACCAGGCATAGATTCCATCTCAAGAAGCCACCCTCTTTGCTCATCCATAAAAAGCAACTCCTCATCCTTCAGGTTTCATCATGAGATGCAGCAGTTTAGTCCCATCTTCAGACTCCACTTCTGATTCCAGTTCTCTTGCTGTTTCCACCACATCTGCAGTTCCTTCCTCCACTGAGGTCTTGGACCTCCACAAAGTCATCCATGAGGGTCGGAACCAACTTCTTCCAAACTCTTGTTAGTGTTGATATGTTTTCCCCTTCCCACTAACCACAACTCTTTTTAACAGCACCAAGAATTGTGAATCCTTTCCAGCAGATTTTCAGTGGACTTGATTTGATTGCCCAGATCCATTAGAGGAGTCACTGTCTATGGTATACAGTTTTAGCATTATGATATGTGTTTCTTAAACAATAAGACTTGAAAGTAGGAATTCCTGATTGATCTGTGGGCTGCAAAATGGATGTTATGTCAGCAGCCATGAAAACAACATTCATCTCACTGTCCCTCTCCATCAGAGCTCCTGGGTGAGCAGGGGCATTTTCATTGAGTGGAATAATTTGAAAGGAATATTTTCTTCTGAGCAGCAGGTCTCAACAGTCGGCTGAAAATATTCAGCAAACCATGTTGTAAACAGATGTGCTGTCATCCAGGTTTTGTTGTTCCATTTACAGAGCACAGGTTGAAAACAACATTCATCTCACTGTCCCTCTCCATCAGAGCTCCTGGGTGAGCAGGGGCATTTTCAGTGAGTGGAATAATTTGAAAGGAATATTTTCTTCTGAGCAGCAGGTCTCAACAGTTGGCTGAAAATATTCAGCAAACCATGTTGTAAACAGATGTGCTGTCATCCAGGTTTTGTTGTTCCATTTACAGAGCACAGGCAGAGTACATTTAGCATAATCCTAAGAGCCCTAGGATTTTCAGATAGTCAAGGGGCACTGGCTTCAACTTAAGAGTCACCAGCTGCATTAGCTCCTAACAAGAGGGTCAGTCCTGTGAAGCTTTGAAGCCAGGTATTGACTTCTCCTCTCTCACTATGAAGGTCCTAGATGGCATCTTCTTCCAATAGAAGGGTGTCTCATCCACCTTGAAAATCACTAATTCTAGATGTGGATAACTTGCTGCAGCTTCTACATCAGCAATGGCTGGAAAACTGACTGGCCCACACAACATGCAGATGAGTTTTACGAACTTGTCGTAAAACCAAACAGCTTGAGCTCAGGATCAGTATCGGGCCAGACGGCACTCGAGGACTCCATAGTTGGCATCTTGTTAATATTGTCTCAGAAGATACAGTAATGGATTTTAGATGAAACTGAGAGTTCTTTTTTAAACACCACAGTGACAAATATATATAGTAAGTGTTTAGATCAGTTTTAATCTTATCAAAGGAAATACGTAAACTACTGAGTAAGTGTTTAAAAGGTGCTGTGAAAGGAGTCATTGTCTAAAGAGGACCTAAAATGAAACCACGGCCCCACACTGCATGCTGCTGCTCAGAGGCTATGCCCAAGGCCCTCCAGGCAGGGGGAAGCAAGTGAGTGGCAGCTGCTGCGCCCCCTCAGAAGGCCGGGAACTGTGTGCAGAGTTCTGACAGCAGGTTCCCGGAGGACAGGACCCACACCCAGTGTCACCTAACGTGGTATTGCTCAGTCGCCTAGTGGTGTCCGACTTTTTGCGACCCCATGGGCTGTAGCCCACGAGGTCGTATGACCACGGATTCTCCAGGCAAGAACAGTGGAGTGGGTTGCTATGCCCTCCTCCAGGGGATCTTCCAAACCTGGGAACTAAATCCAGGTCTCGAACCGGGTCTCCCACATTACAAGCAGATTCTTTATTATCTGAGCCACCAGGGAAGCCCTCATCTAACATACTTACACCCTAACATAGATGGGGAAGTGAGCAGACACAAACGAACCATGGGAACGAAGGCGTGGTCCTGTGAGAAGCCAGGGTCGTAGCCAGGACGGCTGGACAACTCTGGTACTGCGAGACCCCTGCTTTACTTACGAGCCAGTTCCTTTCTGCTTCATCCTCCCTGTTATTTTAAACAAGGAGATTATCAGCTGAAGTTCAGCACTGCAATAAGGAAGGTTTCTGTTTCCTCTGCCCTGACTCTTGTCAGCCTTTTCCAGGTCCTCGGCAGACACCGGGTTACTGCGAGTTTCGCGTGCACGAGGCACTCCGTGGCACTTCTCTGTGCCCTGGGGAAGGATTCCCAGCTCTCCGCCAGGCAGGCTCACCCCCTCTTCAGCAGCACTGATGCTGGACGGGGCCTGACCTGACGCCAGCTGTGCCTCTCCAGATCACCTGGCCCATCCTCTATGCGTTCATCTCCATAACCATCTCTCTTTCTTCCCAGATCCTTTCAGACAATCTCTCCCAGGAACAGCCTTGAAGATATGGATCCCTGGCCCAACATGACCCACTTCAAGGTGCCACATCCATGCCACTCCCTTGGGAGGCTCTCCCTTCACCAGGAGGACAGCATGGTCCATTTCAGCCCCTCGGATTCAGGCAGCATTACTCATAAATTCCCTGAGCAGAGGGCCCTTTATCCCCCTGATTATCTGAATATGTAGCACTGCACTTGGCTTAAATAAGAGGTAACTCTCTCTCTAAAAACTAGGTTTCTCAAATCAGTATAATAATAGAGGGCCAAGGCAGGGGATGTTTCCCCAGAGCTTGCGGTGGAGGTCGTGGGCCCTCCCAGCCTCTGCGTCCAGAGCTGGTCTTCCCACTGCTCCTACCTGCCATCCCCATGCTCCCCGAACATCAGAACCCTGATTCCTGATTTCCCAAACTAGTGGTCTTTGTGATTTTTATCAAGCACCCTTTGAAAATTTTTAAATGACTACTAGAGCATTGCAAATGTTTTAATTCCTAGAATAGCATATTGACTGCCATTAAATGAAACTGCTCCCCTGTTCTTCTCTATGCATCCAGTGGCCTCACAATGACTATATCTGTTCAGGGGCCGCCGTGCTCTAGGCTGCCTGCCGTGATACTGAGGCCGAGCAGACCGACAGAGCCCCACAGAAAGACTGCGCTCCTGGCAGGGGGCAAGTCCAACTCTGAGCTGTGTGTGAACCAAGCAGTTAGAAATTTTACACTGTTTCTTTTAACGCCTTCAACTCTTAATTCCACTCCATTTACCCCAAAGGATTTCATCCTAAAGTAATATACTTTACGCTTGAAAGTTTTTATTGATCGTCACTTCATTCTTCCCTGCAACAAAGAAATGTATGTGAGTTGAAATAAGACATCCTGTGACCACGAGGTTCCAAGTGTTTTACAGAGATACTGCAAAAATTGTTTTAATTTTAATTTATTTATTTTAATTGGAGGCTAATTACAACATTGTATTGGTTCGATACAGGATCCTTGGGGCTGGTGCAAATTTTTATTAACAATTTTAAACATAAAGATTAAACTTTTACCACTTCACAATAGAGTTCTTTTAAAAGATGTTTCCATGAGTAAGTACAACTTCTTGCTGTACTGAAACCGGGTCCAGCATATTTCTGTTCTCTGTTTTATCTGCTGAGATTTAAGCATGAGAAACCTTACAGACCCAAGCCACTGATTCCCAGAAAGTGTTACAGCAAAGTCACGGCGATCTTCCATCCAAAACTACTCTTGATGATCCACCAGATGACAATGTGAGGGGTCCTTCTCAGGTCTGGTGGAAAAAGAACTCAGGACCACCTGACTGGTACCAGCACACGGTGCCCGGCCCTTAGTGCCAGCCTCTCCCCTCCCACCCTTGTCCTGAGCATCCCCCAGAGATGGACGCACGCTTTCCCCCAGGGGCCAGGGCAGTGTATCGTGAGGACAGAGATGGGACGAGAACACTGAGGAGTGGGGCCCCTGAGCCTCGGGACCAGTATTAAGGAGAAAGGGAACCTGCATCACACTGTGCGCTTCACTGTGTTGTCTGTAATGAAAGGTCACGCACAGGTCGAAGACATACACATTCACACACGGGAAGACCACTGTCCACCTCCATCACTATTATGCCTGCTTCGGGAATCAAAGTGACACGTTCACCACAGGACACATCACAGGGCTTCCTACCACCATTGGTCCCTGCACTCTGCTCCCCCAGCATCCGTAGGTCTACTTGTGAAACGTGAAAACACACACGCAGACCTTTCAGGAAAAGGGCTTAGGAGAGACAGGAAAACAGTAACCTTAGTGAACTTCTGGCCAATGTCATTTAATAATGCCAGAGAATCCTATTACTTTTCAAACTGAAAAGTGGTTCACGTCTGACTTGAGGTACTCAGGTATTTAATTTACTAGCCTTCTCTTCCTTCTGAGACCTCACCACCCCGCCAAGTGACTGCCACGGGCTCTGTGGAGAAGGAAATCTATGAACATGAAAGAAGCAGGTGCTGGTGTATCGCATGAAGTGCCGCATGGAGGGAGAAGGGGGCTGAGGACGCAGAGTCAAGGAGGTGACGAGATGGGATGAAGCAGGCAAGAGCCAGGACACGAGCCCGGCTGCCCAGGGAGGCCTGGGTCCCAGATGGCTCATGAGACAGAGAGACCTGGGAAACTCAGTGACTGAATCGTCCTCACACCCCTACATGCAAGATGCCCAGCAGCCTGCCCACAACCCACTGGGAAAATCAGAACTTCTTCGCTTCAAAACCAGAATTGATTTGCTCTACATGAAGACCTGAATTCTGCATTTAGAACTTCTCCAGCAACACAACCAGCTCTGTGCCCAACCGCCCTGAAGAGAGGCCCACCTGGTGACCAGCTCCACCTCCAGACACAGAACCAGAGCCACAGTGACAGAAAAAGTGAAACAGACATCGCAGGAAATAGAGTAAAAGGGAAGACCCAGCAAGTTAATCTCCACAGAGAAATCCGAGAAGATCTGGGGCCATGGAAAAAGAAACAGAGCAAAAAGAAGTCTTAGAAACTGAAAATTGCTGAGAATAACATTTTGATAGAAGACAGTATTGAGAAAATTTACCAGAAAGTAATATAAAAATATAAAAAAGACTCAAAAGTATATAATAGAAAAGACATAGGACATTAAGAGTCTATCTGGGGAAGGTCCTACATCTGAAGAAGAAGAGTTTCAGAAAGATAAAAGAGAAGAGGAAAGGAAAAAAATAACAGAAAAAATAGATGGTAATAGAAACTGAAGGTAATAGATTATCAAGGACATAGTACATGAGAGTTTACAAAAGCCAGGATCACATAATTTCAGACCAAAAGCATCCACATGGCCCAGCATTTTGACTGAAACAGGGAAAAACCTACACCCATGTATGTGAATCTTTAGAATGCAAACATAGGAGAAAGCTAAAAATGTCCAGAAAGAAGTCAGTTATAGCAAAGGAAACAGAACTGGACTTTCCACACTAAATTACAGGAAACAATGGGAAAAGGCCTTCAAAATTCTCAGACAAAATTATTTTGACACTGGAATTCAATACCCAGCCGAACTTTCACACATAATGAGGGCAGCATTTCTGATGCGCAAGAACAGAAAAGTAATCTTCTACTCTTATTTTCTCAGGAAATTATTTGAAGACATGCACCAACTAACTAAAGGAAGGTAAAAGTCGAGACAGAGAAAGACAAGATCTTTGAGGAACTGTAGGTCAAAACACCCAAGAGAAGAGTTAAAAGGGTGACGCTGCACTTCACACCCAGAGAGCAGTTGGTTCTGAAAAAAATCAGAACAAAGATTCTGGAAGAAAACCTCCAGTCTGCCAGTCAGTTGGTGAAGGACCAAGGAGGGTGGTTCTCTCTGAGCAACGGCCCCTGGAGCATTTACATCAATGCCAAAAGGCTATTTTCTGTCTTCAGCTCACAGAAGAAGCAGGAAAATTAACTATGATTTCTAAACAGAACTTAAATGACAAATGCTGCTGAAAGTGAATAACTGAGTGAGTGGTGCTGATGCCTCACAGCACAGAATGAATGTCAAGTGACACCACCAGAGCCAACAGAATAAGGAAGAAGGTGGAGCTTATTCATGAAAGCTAATGAGTCAGCAGAGAGAAGAACCCTGCAGGAGGAACCAGGTTATATGGAGGGAAGGGGAAGACATGTACACAGTTAATAACATCTAGAGTAGGTTAATTAGGAGACATGGAAATCATCTGTGAAGACCTGAAAATACATAGTAAAAAGTGAGTCACACAATGAAACTTCTGTGGGACACCATAATGATGAATACATGTCATTATACACTTGTCCAAACCCACAGAATGGACAACGGCAAGAGAGAATCCTAATGGGAACCACGGGCTCTGGGTGGTGGTGATGCGTGCATGGAGCTTCATCAGTTGTAAAGATGCATTGCTTGGCGGGGACGTTCATGACGGGGGGGTGCTGTGCACGGCAGGACAACGGTATGGTATGTGAGAAATCACTTGTCTTCCTCTTAACGTTCTGTAAACCAAAAACTGCTTTGAAATATAAAGTCTATTTAAAACTAGTTACCACTGATTCTCCTGAGCCTGGGGCTAAAAGAGGTGGAGCAAGTGCTGCTCTTCACTTTGTACTGTTTGGGGCTTCCCTGGTGGCTCTGCCTGCAATGCAGGAGACCTGGGTTTGATTTCTAGGCTGGGAAGATCCCCTGGAGAAGGGCATGGCAACCCACCCCAGTATTCTTGCCTGGAGAATCCCATGGACAGAGAAGCTTGGTGGGCTACAGTCCATGGGGTTGCAGAGAGTCAGACATGACTGAGCAACTAACACATACTTTCCACTGTTTGCCCATATGTTCAGTTGGGTTCAGTCTCTCAGTTGTGTCCAACTCTTTGCAACCCCATGAATGGCAGCATGCCAGGCCTGTCTATCACCAACTCCCAGAGTTCACCCAAACTCATGTGCATCAAGTTGGTGATGGCATCCAGCCATCTCATTCTCTGTCATCCCCTTCTCCTCCTGCCCCCAATCCCTCCCAGCATCAGGGTCTTTTCCAATGAGTCAACTCTTTGCATGAAGTGGCCAAAGTATTGGAGTTTCAGCCTCAGCATCAGTCCTTCCAATGAAACCCAGGACTGGTCTCCTTTAGGATGGACTGGTTGGATCTCCTTGCAGTCCAAGGGACTCGCAAGAGTCTTCTCCAGCACCACAGTTCAAAATGTCAATTTTTCGGCACTCATCTTTCTTCACAGTCCAACTCTCACATCCATACATGACCACTGGAAAAACCATAGCCTTGACTATGTTGCTGCTGCTGCTAAGTCGCTTCAGTCGTGTCCGACTCTGTGTGACCCCATAGACGGCAGCCCACCAGACTCCCCCATCCCTGGGATTCTCCAGGCAAGAACACTGGAGTGGGTTGCCATTTCCTTCTCCAATGTAGGAAAGTGAAAAGTGAAAGTGAAGTCACTCAGTCGTGTCTGACTCTTAGCGACCCCATGGACTGCAGCCTACCAGGTTCCTCCATCCATGGGATTTTCCAGGCAAGACTATGTTAAGTATGTGCAAATATTACTTTAAGACATATGTAAAGATATATATTAAAAGCAATTAGTTTTTAAATTTTTATTAAAAAACAAACCTAAGACGCAAGACTAAGGAGATAGAGTTGAGAGTTTCCTCCTAAAGAAAAATCTTCATTATTACTTCAAAGTGTATACAGAAAGTACAGACGTAGCACTGAGTTTTTATTTGAAGAAAATACTAAGAAGACTTCTGATACAGGTGACACCTGGTTACAGTATCCTGCCTCCTGTCCCTGCCTGGCACCATGGACCTCAGACCAGAGCCACCCATTCATCTAGAACCTGCCTTGAAGCCTCCAGCACCTACAGGTCCAAGCTTTCATCTTCAGACCAGCTTTATAACAGACATATCAAGCTGGACTTCCCAGGAGGCGCTAGTGATAAAGAACTCTCCTGTCAATGCAGAAGACGTAAGAAACACAGGTTCAATCCCTGGGTCTATAAGATCCCTTGGAGGAGGGCATGGCAACTCACTCTAGTATTTTTGTTTGGAGAATCCCATGGACAGAGGTGCCAGGCAGGCTATAGTCCATGGGGTCGTAAAGAGTTGGACACAACTGAAGTGACTTAGCATGGATAACAGAGAGGCAGCCTGCTTTGCTTTTCTTGTGGAGTCTTGTCTGGCTTTGGTGTTGGGGTGATGCTGCTGGCCTCATAAGATGAGTTTGGAAATGTTTCACCTACTTTCATTTTTAGACAATTTTAAGAAAGAGCTGGTTGAGTTCTTCAAGTACCTGGTAGAATTCAGCCATGAAACCATCTGATCCTGGACTTTTCTTTGCTGGTAGGTTGTTGATTCCTGATTCAATCTCCTTATTGTTAATGGTCTGATCAGGCTATTTTTTCTTGATTCAGTCCTGGTATATTGTATGTTTTTAAGAATCTATTCATTTTCTTCTAGGTTGTCCAATTTGTTGGCATAGAATTATTTTTTTAAAAAATCCCCAGTGATCCTCTTATTTCTAGGCATCCATCATAATATCTCCTCTTCCACTTCTGATTTTACTGACTTGAGTCTTCTGCCTTTCATCCGCTGGCCTAGCTAAGGGCTTATCAAGGGCGGCACCTGTCTTGGTGGACTCAGGGGGACGTGCCCACATGGCATCTGCCATGCTGGCTTAGCAGGGGAACAAGAATCCCCACTGTCTCTACAACAAGGTTGGAAAATAATGATCACAGTATAAGTAACCTAGATATGATCTTGATGAATAATTAAACCCAGAGAACTACAGAGGAAGAGAAATGGATGTTTATAACTTGAACAACCAGAATCATCTACTCCAGTTCCATCCACGCACATGGAATGTGAAGCCAGAATCAGTGAGCTGGTTGGGGACATGGGGACCAGGAAGAATGAGGGGCTGGTGTGCTTATGGGTCATCAGCAGAGTGACCGATCAGTTTTGAGTAAATAACCTCGACGTGGGAAGCATGAGTTAACATAACCAGAACAGATGAGTGGTTTCTGTGCCCAGAAGACACGCAGCCATCTTTGCTACAAGCCCCCTGCCCCACCTGGGGCGGGAAGCGTGGACAGACAATCGAGGGCAGCAGGGCTGTGCTGAGACGGGGCAAGCATGCTCTTGCAAAGAGAAGACCCCACACAGCCCTGCAGGAGCCAGACCCGCTGTGAGGTCACTAGGAAATTTAAGCCAGCCCCCCACCCATGTGCTCACTGTCCCCTTGATGGTGCTGGCCTGGTCCCACACCCCACGGGGAACACCCATTAAGGACAAAGCCATCAAGGCTAGAGCCTTTAGAGAATCCTGGAAACACGTTTTCTGAAAGTTCCCAGTTCAGCCTGTGAACTTCTGATGTGTTCAGAGGACAAGCTGTTTCATTACCTCTAACAAAAATGCTCACAGATAGTATCTTTAAACAATAAAAATAAAAGACATTCTAATAAAAAAGTCAGAGATCGTTAGATGTAAATGAAGAAAATTTGGAAAGTGATTCAAAATTGCTTTGCCATAAATACGGGCTATGCAGAGTTACTTATAAATATAGCTCTCTGTATGGTAAAAAGTGCTTTCACTATGAGTGTGCAAACAGAACTCAGGAGCAGGGCAGAGCTGTCCATGGGGAGTGTGGCCAAAGGAAAGGCCTGCGTGTTGGTCCCAGCCCCACGCCCCCCCGGCCCGCTGCCCGCCACCCAGGCCTCAGTAACTCCACTTTTATCTTCACAACCATCTGTCAAGTGAGAAATTATCTTCATCCCCATTTCACAGATTCGTCACTGAGGCCCAGCGAGGGTTGGCCGAGCCCAGATGTCATGGTCAAGTGCACTCAGCCGGTTCTGGTCCTCACTCAGCAGCCACCACACCAGGCAGTTGCCCGACCAGGGTGACAATAACAAGGCTGTGGGGCGTTCCCTCAAAGAAGCCTGGTGTGCTCACCCTGCTGGCCTCAAGCACAGAGAACAGACAGCCTGTGACCGCATTGCGAACTTGATGCAGAGCCCCAGGGAGCTGCACACAGCTTCCCACCAGCCTCAACACCATCTAGATTCTGCGAAAAGCATGAGTCCTAACCAGGGAAGTCAAAGACGCACAGTCTTTAAATCAAGGACATCTGATCTGAGATGCAGCAGTGCAGGGCTGCAAGCTGCCCCCAGCTGGGGGCCGCTCTGCCTGGGAAGTCGGCACAGTGAAGCGTGGGATGCAGGTGGAGTGGGGGGTCCAAGCTGGGTATCATGCTTAGGACTCTCAGGGATCTGCCAAAATATCCCATCAGCCAATCAAACACGGGTGTGACAACTCTCAGAACAAGCCTAACCCCACTGTGAAATAAATCTCATGTAACTGCATCACTGCCAGTACATAAAGGAAGCTATTTTTTTAAAGAAAGCTCCTGGGGAGGGCGGGGGTTTCCTAGTATATTTTTGCAAATCCAGCCAATCATTAGATGATGACTGGTTTGCTGGATTCAAGTATCTTACATAAGACATCTTCTGAATGTTATAAGATGAATAATTACTGCAGGAAAGCAGACAGTGAACGAACAGTTGGAGTTGAGGGAAGGAAGCATTCACAGCGGTCAGTTCCAAGGAGAAAGGGGTTTCACAGTTAGAAAAGCAGAACAGGCACACATCAAGAAAGAAAAGGGACACAAGGAACAGGCTGATAAATTTTCCAGGTGGGTGGTCTGGCATGTGCAAAGGCCCGGTGGCAGGCAACAGTGAGACAGCCACAGGGAATCTGAGCAGCACTTTGGGGCAAATGTTCCATAAAGGCCCATAATGGAAACCCTCAGAAAGGGGGCATTTTGCAGAAAGCTTTGAGAGCCAGGAAGGAGAAATCTGGATTTGACAAAAGGCAACAGAAAACAGCATGCAGAGAAGTGACATGATAAAAATGGCTTTAGAAAGATTACCCCAGCAGCTGTGTGTAGGATGGCTTCAAGCTGAGAGAGACTGGAGGCGGGGTGGGGTGGGGGAGCTGCTGTGAGAACGTTCTCCTAATTCGAGCACAGTGTGGTGAGGGTGTGGCCAGGCACAGAGCCCCGTGGGGAGGAGAAGCAATTCTGGGCCAGTCCTCAGTTTCCCCATCTGAGAAATGTGAGACTTCACCAGAGGACATGTCAACTGGACCCATTTTTGGTCCAACAGACATCTCTTCCCAGTGACCCATGGAGTCTGGGTGGGCTGAATGTGAAGATGGATCCAGGGAGAAGGGAAAAAGTAGATCCCAACCTTCACACCTAAACAACAAGGCTGGTTTGGCAAGCTAACATTCATGCATTTTTTTATTGTCTTAAATTTCTCTTAAGTACATTAAACTACATTCATCCTACTTGAAAACAGAGCAGAGGACTCTCCCACACAGGAACTTGGTGGTCTCCAACCTCAGGGGCTGGACTTGCACCCCTGTTGGCTCAGACCAAGAGCCCAGCTCATCCCTGACTCCCCTGTACCCCATTCCTCAGGTCTGGAAGACTCCCTGACTCTGCCCCTGCTTCTATTCATTCTTCCCAGAACAGAAGTGCCACTTCTGCCCCCGACCTCTAGGCCACCCACATGGGTCAGAGAACCAATACTTGGGCACAGCAGTCCGTCGAGCTGAATTATAATCTTGAGCATGAAAACACTTTTAGTAATACGACTGCTCTATATTTATTTAATATTTACCTCCCTCCACAGATTCTCAACCAGAACTGTCTCTCTGGTTTATTTACAAAATATACATAATGTGGAGCACAATTTTGGCACATAGAGAATTTACAAGAAAACACATCAAATGAATTATTCATCAGTAATAAACATTAATGTCCTCTTTTTTATGCACCCAAAAGTTATTTTTCAAAGGACTGTATGATCAGCAAGTTTCCAGAAACTCACCCAAAGTTACCCAGATTATTATAATTTACTTGATTTACCAGACAGTTAAAGACATGCCTCCTATCCTGGTGGGGAGGTGGGCACCCCTCCAGCCTCCTCCTCTGAGCACTGATGATTCCTCCCTGGGGACAGAGGACCTAACTGCTCCCTCTCTAGCCAGGCTCAGCTCCATCTGGAGGTGCAGGCGCTCAGGACACATGGGGCGTGGGGAAGCCACGTAGGAGTCTCTGTAGATCTCGGGTCACCACCCTCCTGACTGCACCGACCCGACTTTTCAACCAGGGCTCTGTCCCTTCCTGTAAGGTCCAGTTGGCACAAAGTCTCAGGAGCGCCACTCAGCAGAATCCGGAAGACGAGCTGCCAACGGATGCCATGCAGTGATGCCCACACCCCAAGGGTCGCCAGGAGCACAGAGGGGCTGGAAGCATGGTGTGCGGCCCCCGTGCATGCTGGCTCAGATATACTGAAGGGTGCCTCTCACACTCCTAGGACCACCCCACAGCCCTACAGGACTACGTCCTCATAGGGGTGTAACACCACCAGCCCCTCCTCCAGTTCAGGCACACAGTGTCCCCCATGAGGTGTCCACTCAGGCCGGGCACATGAGTCAGGGTTCCCCGACACTCACTTCCTCACAGCTACAGACGCCCTCAGAGCTCACCTGTGGCAGGCCCTAAAACACAGTGTTCTCTGCACATTTTTTTAAAAAAGGCCTCAAGGAAAATAATGATTATTTATGTCATTTTATTGTCTTGGATCATCTCAGAGGACACACCTGGCACATTGGTAGCCTCTATATACCTGCAATTCTGGAGCAGGAGAATCAGAATTCAGAGAAGCTTCTGGGCTGGTGGATGGCTCTCCCTCCCAGCACCTTCCCTGTGGCCTCAGCAGGAACATCTCATTCTCCAAGACTCTGTCCTGACTTCCAAGCACCTTGAGCGACACCTGGGATCTTGAAGACACTCCAGGTTCTGCTATCCCAGAAGGAAGCATAGACCAGACAGACGCAGGAGTCTTCCTCAAGATCCAACACCCCGATTCCAGATGGAGAAGCCGAATTATCCACAAGTCATGGCAACGAAGCCCAGAGGAACACTAAGGAGAAGGGACAGGATTCCGACCTCACCTGATGTCTCTCTTCCTTGGAAGGTGCTCATGTGGAGTTCAGCTTCTGGAGGACGAGGGGGGTCCACCAAGGTGAGTACTGTACTGGCTCCCCAGGACGTTGGGGTCTGAGGGCTGCCGCCTAGTTCTGGCCTGAGCCTTACACTGGGGCCCCTGGCTGCCAGGGCTCCCCAACTCTCCAGGCCCCTGTTCTGTTGGTGGCAGAGAGCTGATAATACTCGACCCAAATAAGCCAAAGGATGCTCTTCTCTGTAATCAGTGTGTTCTTTCCAGACGGGGGCTTTAGGGAGAAACAGTAAGAGTAGAGTGACTGAGAGTGTGCCCACACTCCGACATCAGTCCTTGGCAAACAGGATAAGCAGGCATCTACTGAAATGGACAGAGGACCAACACACTTGAGAGCAAGGCCGTCCTGCAGCCTGAGAGGTAGGCCTGGTGCAGGGGTAGCCACACCAGGCTGCAGTGAGGGGACGTGCTGTGAGCACCCCACAGGACCCATTGCAGAGGCCCGGACAGGCCGCCACCAGCCCGCTACCTCCCAGCCACCATCTGCACCCCTTCATTGGTTCCCAAGAATCCAGGCCCCTCCATTGTCGAAGGTCCACTGTGTTCAGCATTAAGTCAAGGGACCAGAGCATGAAGCCAGAAAGGCAGACAGGATGCACAGCTCCCAGATGCCCCCTGCTCATCCTCACCCCTGGACCCACGTGGTGGAGGGTGGCCAGCTGAGGGTCCCCCAGCCCCTCATCTGGCCCCATGCCCACCTGAAGCCCAGATATGGGGGACACTGCCCTGACTCTCCGCGTGTCCTGCACGGCCTGCAGCAGACAAGGTCCTTCCAAAGGTGAGCCAAGTGAAGGGGGCACCCCACCCCATGACCGGCTCAATGGCAGACTCACCGGGTCTCACCTCTGCCTCTGGCTACACAGCTGGGCAGCAAGAGGGACAGGTCTGTCCATGCTGAGTGCACAAGTGTCACAAGAGAAGACTGAGAAGGGAGCCGTGCCAGTGACGTCCAATGGGATGGTGCCCACGCTCACGTCTTCATCCACCTCCTTCTTCACCTCCTCTAACTCTTCCTCCCCTGCCTCCTCCTCCCCTCCCCCTCCACTTCCTCCTACTTCTCCCTTCCCCATCCTCTGGAGGAGACATGAAAGCCTCTATGCAAACACCAGGTTCCCAAGAGCCCCATGCCACATATATGAAGGAACAACCTTCTCCTGGGCTACCAGAAGGCTACTTCTTAAAAAAAGGAAAAAAGATATTAAACTTGAAAAAATATCAGATGAAGCAGGAATTTAACACTTAGTATAAGAATGAAGAAAGGGAAAGGAATCCCAGCAAAAGCCTTATGCTTTTGAACCTTATGATTCATCTTTTTTTAATGTCTTCAGAAGGGCAAAGAGTGAGGAGCAGTAAGAAGCAGGAGGTGCAAGAGAAGAAGGGGAAGAGTGATCCTCCTCCTGGCTCATCAGGGCTGGGTCAGAAGCAGCCCAGCACCTGGGACGATCACACCCCGTGCAACAGGCTGGCACACGAGGAACACACACCTGCTCAGTGACGACTCATGGCTGGGGACACCAGTCTGCTAGTGGGAAACAGGCAGAAATGTCCACTTTTCCCAAGCCCAGCAGTCTGGGCCTGGGGACAGATGTTTTGGAATAGAGCTATTTTCGGTCTGGACATTTTTCAGACACTAAATTTAGCCAGTTTAAATTCTTTTTAAAAATGCTATCCCGTTAAACCTTTGAAATAAGAAATCTACCTTCATTATAAAGTTGGAGCACAGAGTTCTGTGGTCAGCAAGCCCAGGAGGAACTGGGCATCTGAGAACAAGATGGGAAGACAGACTGACACAAATCAGAGGATGCCTTGAAAATGCAAGGGTGAAAATGTGTGGTCGTTAGCATTTTTTAAATAACAACCTATTTGATAAGTTTTTTACAAGTGATGTTTTAACTTACCTTTTTGTTACCATTCATTACTGGTTCTCATTCTCAAATACTTATGGACCCTTTCACCAATTTCCAGTTTATTTCCCCATCCATTCCTATGCGGGCATGAAAACCTTTGCACATAGAGTATATTAGTCCATTTTTTCAGGCTGCAAAGGACGGTGCTCCAGGCTCAGCTTGGAGCTCTATCAGGTGGGCACAGACTCCTGCGAGCTCTGGTCAAACCTGCTGACCCTTCCTTGGCTGCTTGCACAAAGCCTTTCCTGTGCCACATTCGTGGCCACACTCACAGCCCTTCTCCAGTACTTGGTGAGGGAGCAGCAAGGTGAGTATCGAGGTCAGCGCGAGTGGGAGGCTCTGGTCGAAAAAGCAGCCCACCAGCAATTTCAAGGTTCGTGGAATGTTGGTTCCCTCTGAAGGTGGGTATCCCCACTATCCAATGCAAAAGAAAAAGAAATGCAAAAAGGCAAAATGGCTGTCTGAGGAGGCCTTACAAACAGCTGTGAAAAGAAGAGAACTGAAAAGCAAAGGAGAAAAGGAAAGATGTACCCATTGGAATGCAGAGTTCCAAAGAATAACAAGGAGAGATAAGAAAGCCTTCCTCAGTGGTCAATGCAAAGAAATAGAGGCAAACAATAGAATGGGAAAGACTAGAGATCTCTTCAAGAAAATTGGAGATACCAAGGGAACTTTTCATGCAAAGATGGGCTCGATAAAGGACAGAAATGGCATGGACCTAACAGAAGCAGAAGATATTAAGAGGTGGCAAGAATACACAGAAGAACTGTACAAAAAACATCATCACAACCCAGATAATCACGATGGTGTTATCACTCACCTAGAGCCAGACATCCTGGAATGTGAAGTCAAGTGGGCCTTTGGAAGCATCACTATGAACAAAGCTAGTGGAGGTGATGGAATTCCAGTTGAGCTATTTCAAATCCTGAAAGATGATGCTGTGAAAGTGCTGCACTTAATACGTCAGCAAATTTGGAAAACTCAGCAGTGGCCACAGAACTGGAAAAGGTCAGTTTTCATTCCAATCCCAAAGAAAGGCAATGCCAAAGAATACTCAAACTATGGCACAATTGCACTCATCTCACACGCCAGTAAAGTAATGCTCAAAATTCTCCAAGCCAGGCGTCAGCAATAATAGTGAACTTCCAGATGTTCAAGCTGGTTTTAGAAAAGGCAGAGGAACCAGAGATCAAATTGCCAACATCCGCTGGATCATTGAAAAAGCGAGAGAGTTCCAGAAAAATATCTACTTCTGTTTTATTGACTATGCCAAAGCCCTTTGATTGTGTAGATCACAATAAACTGTGGAAAATTCTTCAAGAGATGGGAATACCAGACCACCTGACCTGCCTCTTGAGAAAACTGTATGCAGGTCAGGAAGCAACAGTTAGAAATGGACATGGAACAACAGACTCGTTGCAAATAGGAAAAGGAATATGTCAAGACTGTATATTGTCACCCTGCTTATTTAACTTATATGCAGAGTATCGTGAGAAACGCTGGGCTGGAAGAAGCACAAGCTGGAATCAAGATTGCCAGGAGAAATATCAATAATGTCAGTAATGCAGATGACACCACCCTTATGGCAGAAAGTGGAGAGGAACTAAAGAGCCTCTTGATGGAAGTGAAAGAGGAGAGGGAAAAAGTTGGCTTAAAGCTCAACATTCAGAAAACTAAGATCATGGCATCAGGTCCCATCACTTCATGGCAAATAGATGGGGAAAGAGTGGAAACAGTGGCTGACTTTATTTTTTTGACTCCAAAATCACTGCAGATGGTGATTGCAGCCATGAAATTCCTTGGAAGGAAAGTTAGACCAAACTAGACAGCATATTAAAAAGCAGAGACATTACTTTGTCAACAAAGGTCTGTCTAGTCAAGGCTATGGTTTTTCCAGTAGTTATGTATGGATGTGAGAGTTGGACTATAAAGAAAGCTGAGCGCTGAAGAATTGATGCTTTTGAACTGTGGTGTTGGAGAAGACCCTTGAGAGTTCCTTGGACAGCAAGGAGATCCAACCAGTCCATCCTAAAAGAAATAAGTCCTGAATATTCATTGGAAGGACTCATGCTGATGCTGAAACTCCAATACTTTAGCCACCTGATGTGAAGAGCTGACTCACTAGAAAAGACCCTGATGCAGAGAAAGATTGAGGGCAGGAGGAGAAGGGGAAGACAGAGGATGAGATGGTTACATGGCATCACAGACTCAATGGACATGAGTTTGGGTAAACCCCGGGAGTTGGTGATGGACAGCGAGGCCTGGTGTGCTTCAGTCCATCGGGTCGCAAAGAGTCGGATGCGACTGAGCGGCTGAACTGAACTGATCCCCACTGTATTTGAGTGTCCCCATGCTCTAAGTGTGATCTTATTTGGAAAAGAGGTCTTTGCAGATGCGTTTAAATTAAGAGCATTGACAGGAGGAGAAAGTCCCGGATTATCTGAGTGGGTCCTAGATCCAATGACAAGTGTCCACCGAAGACAGGTTTGAGGTGGAAGAAAGGGAGACACAGACAGAGAAGAGATGGGCTGTGGAGACGGGCAGAAGTAGGAGTGAGGCCGTAGCCTCAGGAGCTTCATCAGGCACCAGAGGCTGGCAGAGGCAGGCAGGACCCTTTCCTGCTCCCTCGAGAGGGAGCGCAGCTCTGGGATCCTTGATTTGGAGCTTCTCTTGTTTTCTGTTGTTTTAAGCCCTGAGTTTATGGTAACTTGTTACAGCAGCCCTGTTGATATAGCCATTAGTTCAATAATTCTGTTTCTAGGAATTTACTAGAGAAAAATTATCTAGACCTTCAGAAAACACTAAAAAAGATACTAATCACAGATGACCAGAAATCTCTGTAAGCAACTTAAACATTGAACAATAGGGGAGTGGCTGAATAATGCTGAATACTAGAATATTATAGTAATACTTCAACTGAAATCAAATTGTCTAAGGGCTTCCCTGCTGATCCAATAGTTAAGAATCTACCCTGGTGGTTCAACGGTTAAGAATCCACCTTGCAATTCATTGCTGTCAAGGAGACATGAGTCCGATCTCTAGTCTGGGAAGGTCCCACATGTCTCGGAGCTACAAAGCCGGTGCGTCACAGCTACCTAAGCCTGTATATCTTAGATCCTGCGCTCCGCAACAAGAGAAGCCACTTCAGTGAGAAGCCAATGTGCTGTAACTGGAAAGTAGCCCCTGCTCTCTGCAAGTAGAGAAAGCCCTAGCACAGCAACAAAGACTCAGCGTACCCAAAAATAAAATAAATAAATAAAAATTTAAGAAAAATCAGGCTGTCAAAGAATATTTTGAAAATTTGGATAAATTCTCAGAAAAGAATATAAAATGAAAAAAAAAAAAAAAGGCTAGTTCCCAATTTTGGTTTAAAAAATGAGATGGGGAAGAAGCAAGACACAAACTAATTATTTCTAAGTCATGGAGTTGTGACCTCCAAGTCATTAATTTGTACAGATCTGCAATTTCTAAATATTTAGCAGAGTAGGTGACCATTAAAAAAAAAGAAAATGTGTGAAAGCAGCCCAAGCAGCCTGCAATTCACCACCAGCTATGAGAGAACAAAAAATATCACAGGAAAGATGAGTCTCCAAAAGTGGAATAAATATAACAAAGAGAGGATCCGGTAGCCAAGGAAATGCGTTACGAGTCTGACAACAATGTGCTGACCTCAGGTTTTGCCTATTCTTGCTTACTGGGAGAACCCTGAATACTTTCCAAAGCACATCCTAAACCTAGAACAGAGAAAGCTGTGAAGGATGCACCAGGGGCCCAGAGGCAGGGCCAGAGAAGAGGCTGTGTGCACTGCTCACGCTTCGTAACCGGAGTCATCTCTGGGGACCCTGCTGGACATCCAACAGTGCAGACCTTGGTTTCTCCCAATACCCCTACGTGAGTAAAAATAGAAGCATGTTGTAGGATAACACGAGACATTCCATCTCTTGTCTGCACCCGCCCCCACCCACCCTGCTAGACTCCAGTGCTTTGCTGAGAAAGGCCAGGTTGGGCCCCACCTTGGGTCACAGGGTAGCATGGATATGTCCCCTGGTCCAACAACACCCCCACCCACACAGCTGAGCAGGAGCAGTCCAGGGATGCCAGGCTTCGCAAAGCGAGGCAGGGACAGAGCCCGCGGGTGCTGGAGAGGCTCCCTCAGCCTGCCACAGGGCTCCTCTCTCCCCAGCGTCTTCAGCATCGTCTGGGATGAGAGCAAGTCCAGGTCCTGCCAGTGGGCTCCGCCGTGCTGAAGTGAGCCACACTTGTTTCTGGTGCTTGAGAAACTGACACTTGAATTCCATCAGATGATGCCAAGGTGGATGACTGATCAAAGGCGGACTAGGTCCAGACAGTCCAGTGGGTCCCGTTCACTTTATAACAGTTCTGCAACCTTTTGACATCCAGAAAACAAAGATGATGGCATCTGGTCCCATCACTTCATGGGAAATAGATGGTGAAACAGTGGAAACAGTGTCAGACTTTATTTTTTTGGGCTCCAAAATCACTGCAGATGGTGACTGCAGCCATGAAATTAAAAGACACTTACTCCTTGGAAGAAAAGTTATGATCAACCTAGATAGCATATTCAAAAGCAGAGACATTACTTTGCCGACTAAGGTCCATCTACTCAAGGCTATGGTTTTTCCAGTAGTCATGTATGGATGTGAGAGTTGGACTATGAAGAAAGCTGAGTTGGTCGATCAGTCATTCAATTGTGTCCGACTCCTTGTGACCCCATGGACTGCAGCACACCAGGCTTCCCTGTCCTTCCCCATCTCCCACAGTTTGCTCAAATATTTAAGTTTCACGTTTTTAATGGATGTGTATTTTGTTACAATGTGCTACACCATAATGAATTTATCTAATCTCAAGTTATTGCTAGTTTCCAATATTTTACTATAAAGCAAACCTGAAGTGAACCTCTGTTTAGCTAATTTCCTGAAAATTCATGATTATTTTATTAGGATATAATCCTAAGTGAATTTCACTTCCAGACGTGAAACTGTAGAGGCTAGTTATATGCAAAAGAAGATTTTTTTTTAATTGAATGCCTGCCATGACTTTTAATACAATAACACTAGAGAAACAAGCAAATGAATGAATTGAAGACTAAGAAATACTATTCAGTTGCTTTAAAGAGCTGCAGAACCAACCGTTCACAATTTGGAGCCATACTTTATTGTGTATTGCTTATAACCATAGCTTCCCTGGTAGTTCAGCTGGTAAAAAAATCCACGTGCAATGCAGGAGAACCTGGTTTGATTCCTGGCTTGGGAAGAGCCCCTGGAGAAGGGATAGGCTACCCACTCCAGTATTCTTGCCTGGATAGTCCCATAGAGAGGAGCCTGGTGGACTACAGTCCATGGAGTCCCAGCGTCAGAGACGACTGAGTGACTTTCACTTCCATTTTCACTTATAACCATAGTAATAGTCTAGGTAGTTATGCAGTAGACACAGGAGTGTTCTACAATGGCCACAGCAGAAGCTTGAAAGACAACATTCACCTGTCTATGAAAACTTCTAAAGTATCTATGAAGAAGGCAATGTACTAAGTTTCTCATAGAATTGGAAAACAGATATTCAGAAATCTCTTTAGAAACTGTTAAAGTATTACAAAGAATGTCAGAAAATGGAAATTATTTGGGTTTGGTGGGAGGGCATGCCTCGTGGCTTAAGAGATCTTAGTTCCCCGACCTGGGATTAAATGCGGGCCCTTGGCAGTGCAGAGTCCTAACTACTGTACTACAAGGGAATTCTCTCCCGGAAATCATTTTTAAAGAGCCAAAGATTTCATCAAACAGGCAAATCCACTGCCGTGCTTGTAAGGTTTCCTGCCTCAGTGAGATTCGCAAAACTCAGAGAAGCCCCAGGTAACTGAGGACCCTCTCTTGGGGGTGTGAAGGGGTCAGCCAGCTGTGGATTCTCGTGTCCCCTGAAAGTTCCCTGAGTGATGCAATCCACGGGGAGACCTGTGCATTCCCCGCTTCTTCTGGCAGACATGTCCTGACGTCCAAGGTCTGGGGACAAGCAGTTCCAGGTCTGAGAAAATAAACACAAGGAAAACTGGAGCTGGTGAGGGAGAGTGTTTCCACCCAGCTGGGGCCGTGGTGACGGGAGAGGAGGGCACGCCAGGTTGGTCTGGGAAAGGCAAGGCGAGGAGAGTGCCCTTTGTCCTCTCACAGGCAGGCGGGGGCTGGGCCGGCAGGCCATCCTTCTACAAGGACAGGGGTCCCCTCAAGGGGTGTGGGGCCCCCCAATCACAGACGCACAGGGAAGGCAGCAGGAGGGCTGCTGAAGCAGCTCCCACGCCCCTGGGGGCTGGAGCTCGCCTCCCCGGGGCGGGCGAGTGGGTGGTGGGCCGGGCACACTGGGAGCAGGCAGCACAGAGGGAGAAGCGGCAAGGACGCCTCCGCCTGCAGGAGTCACACCCAAAACCCAGGCTGCTACCTGAAAGCACTGTGCACATAAGACAAGGCCACCCAAGAAATCCGCATCCTCCTTAAGACACACAGCGTGAACACAATATCAACGTTTCACGAAACAGACCAGGGGAAAGGTCTGGAGCCCAGAGTACGGCTTCTGAGCCCGCAGTTTCCCATCTGGTCATGGAGGGAATGTGGAAATACAAGGAAAAGGTTACTGCCCCTCTTGTGGGTTGTCAGTGTGTGTTTTCTTTTGGTTTCCTTCAAAGTCTGTTGTAATCGTGAAAAACACTTCTGTGTTGGTATAACTGATGTATATGCTATATCCCTGCTCCTGTACACAAAGTCTTGCAAGAGAGCATCTTTTAAGATTCAGCACTCAAGAAAATCTCTTCTTCACTGAAAAACGAGTCTGCAGTGCCCACTCAATAATGGAATGGAGCGAGGGCTGTGTCTTCTGCTTTTGTCAAGTTGGCTTCCAGGATGCCAAAGCTGAAGCTCCAATACTTTGATCACCTGATGGGAAGTGTTGACTCACTAGAAAAGACCCTGATGCTGGGAAAGATTGAGGGCAGGAGGAGAAGGGGCCAACACAGGATGAGACGGTTAGATGGCATCGCTGACTCAATGGGCAAACTCCAGGAGACAGTGAAGGACAGGGGAGCCTGGCATGCTGCAGTCCATGGGTTGCAAAGAGTTGAACACAACTTAGCAACTGAACAACATTCCAGAAACTCAGACACAAAGGACTGTGTTAACCCCTGGGGTTACCATACTTGTTGGCTCTGACTGTCTATTTCTATTTTATTTCATTTCTTCAACCTCATCCTTTCATTGGTGAGTCAAAAAACTTTTTGGAAAGAGGTGGCAAAACAGATATATAAGAAAGTAATGGATGTGAGAGTTGGACTGTGAAGAAGGCTGAGCGCCGAAGAATTGATGCTTTTGAACTGTGGTGTTGGAGAAGACTCTTGAGAGTCCCTTGGACTGCAAGGAGATCCAACCAGTCCATTCTGAAGGAGATCAACCCTGGGATTTCTTTGGAAGGAATGATGCTAAAGCTGAAACTCCAGTACTTTGGCCACCTCATGTGAAGAGTTGACTCATTGGAAAAGACTCTGATGCTGGGAGGGATTGGGGTCAGGAGGAGAAGGGGACGTCCGAGGATGAGATGGCTGGATGGCATCACGGACTCGATGGACATGAGTCTGAGTGAACTCCGAGAGATGGTAATGAACAGGGAGGCCTGGCGTGCTGCGATTCATGGGGTTGCAAAGAGTTGGACATGACTGAGCAACTGAACTGAAGACTAGAAACAGTAATATCTAAATTTTATGGGAAACTGGAGAGTGGCTTGATTACATCCAATGCAGGATGGCTCAACATGGGCCCCAATCTTTTTCATGATCAAAATAGTGGACATGTATTGGGCATTTACTATGAACACTGTTTCAATTGCCTCACGCTCGTCAATTCATTTAATCCTCCTGACAACACTACCACATTAATACTGTATCCCTCATGTAGTGATGAGGGATGAAAATATAATGAGGGCAAAAAAGCTGCCAGTGCCATTCAGCCACTCAGGGCTCTGACTCCAGAAGCCTACTGCTACCTATAGCCAATATAAAAAGCTGTTGGTCGGCATTGTACAAAACTGGTAGGACAAGTTTCCGTTTTGCTCAAGAGGATAATTTTATGTTTCCTGGCTTAAAATGTATAGTCTATGGGCCCCAGGAGATCATTTTAGTACTTTTTTCATTTGTGCAGAGTATGGCCCATGTTTTAAAAAGATAATGGCACTTAGATTTACAAGTACCACTGGGCTTCCCTGGTGACTCAGACAGTAAAGAATCTGCCTGCAATGAGGGAGACCAGGATTCGATCCCTGGGTTGGGAAGATCCCCCTGAGAAGGGAATGGCAACCCACCCCAGTATTCTTACCTGGATAATTCCATGGACAGAGGAGCCTGGTGAGCTTCAGTCCATGGGGTCGCAAAGAGTCGGACAGGACTGTGCAACTAACACATACATATATACATAGATTTACAAAGGTTTAGATTTCATCCCTGGTGGCTCAGAGGTTAAAGTGTCTGCGTGCAATGTGGGAGATCTGGGTTTGATCCCTGGGTCGGGAAGATCCCCTGGAGAAGGAAATGGTAACGCACTCCAGCATTCTTGTCTGGGAAATCCCATGGATGGAGGAGCCTGGTAGGCTACAGTCCACGGGGTCACAAGGAGTCAGACATGACTGAGCGACTTCACTTTCTTATTTACATAGATTTACTTTTTAACCAATGTTGATATGAATTTATGCATGGGTATAAGATTTTATGCAGGGCTGGTTGCAAGCATTTATTCCTTTTTAGCAAAAATTACTTCTATTTTTTTTTCTTCTGGATATACACACAAAAAGGGATACCAGAGAACGGTGTCAGTGGGTGAAGGACAAGATGAGAGCATTGAAGAGAAAACTGGAAGGGAAACTGAAACCTCTACATCCCATTGGGTGGTCGGGACAGAAACCCACTTCAAAAGGGGATTTCTTGGTTGATGAAACTGAAAATGAAGCAGTAACGATGGTTTCAGGCCCTCCCTGACTCTGGACACCAGTGACATCCTAGGACTAAGTGCATCCATCCACCGTGGCCCGGCCGTCCTGGGCACTGGGCACTGACTTCCCTTCCAGCAGGCTACCCCCGCCCACACTTCCTCACCCCAGGCTGCGTGGTGTTGGACCTACATCCTTTCAGATTTACCTCCCAAAGCTTTCCTCTCCTCAAACTGTTCTCAGCTGAGAAGAAATGCCATCCTCTTCCCAGCGACGTCTGCCTCAGAGAGGGGTGGAGGCATGACTTCCTTATCAACTAGGAGCCTGCTCCAAGCAGAGGGCGGGCCCCACAGCCTAACCGTAAAAGCGGTGAGCCTGGCTCTGAGGAAGTCAGTGCGCAGTCATCCCAGAGAACAGGAGACATGGACCACAGACAGAGACTGGACTCAGCCCGGCCAGTCACACTCCTCAGAGACTCAGCAAGAAAGACACACGTTCAGGAACCAACATTTGGGGATGATTGGGAAAAGCTCCTGGGGATGATTTCAGAGGGGTGCGTATGCTGAAGAGTAACCCCAGCTGCCGCTCCTGTGGGAATGTGGGAACCGCTGGAAGCGGGAGGTGCTGACGGCAGGGGACCCTCCAGGGCCCGGGGCTGCTGCCTGACCGGCTCTTCACGGCAGGTGCGGCCAGAGCACAGGCTCCTACAGAAAGGAAAGGCTGGCCTCAGCCGTGGATGCCCACTGTCTTTGCTCAGGAGATTAGCACTGACAGCAAACTGTAGTTTGTAGTTAAGTCCTGGGTGCTGTGAAGGGGAAGGCACTCCCAGCCACAGATGCAGGGTTTAGGGGGCTCTGCACTCCCAGCCCTTCCCAGCAACACCAAAGCCCATGTGATTATTAGCTCCCAGAAAATGAGTGTCTGCCATGAATAAACAGGATGCTATCAGGCTCAGTTTTCATGACATGCGTGCCCAGAAGACCACAACACCTACTGTTAAAAGCTGGTGATCTGCTGGGAGTATGGTTACAAGATAAAAGTAACTTGTATGTAAAGCTGTGGTTGATCAGAATGATTTTTAACTGCAGAGAATGCTTTGCCCCTGTAATTCTCTTCTAACAAACATGCTGCCAGTGCTTTAAATATGACTCCCATCTGGACAAAATGATGAATCACTGTTACTTTTATTGTATCAGTGAATGACCATGGCGTATCCGTTCCAAGGGTCAATAAATAATACATTTAATTAATTTCCCTTTAAAATCTATGATCAAAGTGTGTATCATTCAGCTCCTTAAGGAACTGAGAAATCATGAAGTTTTTCCTCAAATATAAAAGAATGCCAGCATTTCTTCAGCTTCATCATGTAGGGACATGATGGAAGACACTCTGTTAAACACACAGGTAGCAAGTCCTCTCACAGTCTTCACAGCATTAGCATTTAGTTTCAGAACTTGTTGGATTCTGGGTGTCTGGAATCCAATGTGACTCAAGTTTTGCAGTGTTTTTTCACTTTTAGTGTTTAATGTGAAATTTCCACCAATTTCAAAAATGAAATAGGCAAAAATGAGAGACACATTAGACTGCCATGGGGGACACATTCTGTCGCTGGGGAGAAATGATGCAAAAGCATGTGAATTCTCTAAAAATAAGATACACTGCTATTAATTCATCTACAACACAAGAAACCTAAGGCATTAACACGCTGGTGAATAAATACATGTTTATTTCTGTCTCTAGCAGCATCACTTTGTATAAAGTCGAACAGAATACATATTTCAGAAAACAACTTTGTGCTGCTAGTTACTTCATCACCATGGGTTATTTACACAGAATTCACTTTGCTCTTTAACTTGAAATGTACTATGCAGATACAACATGATTGGTCACTAGGGCAAGTCATCCAGGGCTTATTTCTTAACCAAGGGCAGAGAAGACAGGGGATGGAAAGCACCAGAGGACAGGAGCGGTGAGTGCACACAGAGCAGGCCCCCACTGGTGGAACACTGACCCCAGCCCAGCGGGACCTGGGAGTGGTGGGGGGAAGGGGCCTCGGGCTCCAGGACAGCACTGTTACTTCTCACTGTCTTCATCCACTGGGGCCAGAACTCTCCCAGCCCATATGTGCCCGAGCAGAAAGTGTCCCCCACAGCCTGCTGGTCCTGCTGCCAGATGCGGGGCATAAAATATTCTAATTTGTTCCGTTCCAAGCAATGAGAAAGTCACACCATCTAAAAGGAAATGGTACACACACTCTACAATTACTATCAGAGCCAAATCTGTGAGTCACTGAGCCGCCTGCACAAGACAATTTGGCTACTGGAAAATCCTGATTAATGACATTTTTTTAAAACATCAGAGTAACAACTTGACCTGCCAAAAATTATCATTTTTTCATCATTTCACAATTTTTTGCCTTGGTTACCTATTATCTTTTGCGGAGAGTATAAAGGAAGTTAAAATGAAAACGATGTTGCACCTTAACTCAAATCCAAACGCTCCTTCCAAGGTGTGGGGGGAGGGGAGAGGGCTCTGTGGTGTCGGTTTCGAGGCAGAGAAAGGGTCCTTTTGGACGAGGCTGGGGACCCTCAGGCCACGCTGAGACGCCGGGGAATTTTCTAATAACTAATAAAAATCGATTTACATCTTCAAATAAGAGTCTTCCTTAAGTCATAATCACCAGGCCGACGAGTTTCAGTCAGACACAGTGGCCAACGGGACGCACGAGTTGGTAGCCGTGGGCACAGGTCCAAGACCCCCGGGACTGAGGCCCCTAAGGAGAGTCCTAGTCAGAAATTCTCTTAGGATGCCAGAAACAGCAGGTGCGCTTTACATTTCCGGCTCCAAAACCACCCACAGCCCATGCTGGCAGAATTAATCACAGGAAGGACTCGCTGCCGATCGCTTTATTTTTGATCGATACGAACCAGCCGCACGGACAAGTCCTGAGTTCCGAAACCCGAACCCGGCCGAGTCGCCATCCACCGGGTGGAAACGACACTCAGGAGACCCGACCACGTTTTCGAGAAGCGCGAGCGCCGGAGAAGCGACTTCTGAGTTTCCGACGCAGGTCGCTCCCCGAGCTCATTCTCACCGCCCTCCCTCTGCACACCCGCGGGGCCGGGGGCTCTGCACCCCGCCGCCCCCTCGCTACCCCCGACTCTCCGCCCAGCCCCCGCCGGGTCCCATCCACTCTGCTCCGCGTCTCTCGGCGCAGCACGCTGGAGAAGGGGGCCGGGCGCCTGGCACCCAGCTGGCCCTCCAGGTGGCCCCCGTGCCCGCCGCCCCCACCCCTCGCCGCCTAGGCTGTAATAATGACATCTTCCTTATTTCTCCTGCTATCGTTAGCGAGCGAGCCCAGAACGGCAACAGCCGCTGCCGGGGGAGGCTTGGTTACAGAATCCAGCTCCGGGTAGCGCCTCGCTTAGCAACCGCCCCGAAAAAGCCCCCGCGCTCCGCTCCCACTTGGAGAGCCGGCGGCCACCCTTCCAGCGCGCTCCACCAGCCCCCCGGGCGCCACGGGCGCTGCACCCCGGCTCGAGCGACCCCTCCGGCCTCCCTGCTGCGCGACCCCCGCGCCCCCTGCGCGCAGCCCGGTTTCCCAGCGCCTTCCTCGCCTTCCCAGGGGCGGTCGGCGTCCCCCGCCTGCGCCCGGCGGGGGAGGGGGCGCCGTTTGCTGCCTGCCGCCCCCATCCCCTCGCGGTGACCAGCCGGAGCTCGGCGTGCACCTTCCTCCCGGGTCTCCGCGGGTCCCCCAGGTTGCCTGGCCGAGCTGAGAATGTCACCCCTCAGCGAAGCCCCGCTCTGCGCCCGTTCCCGCACACCCGGCAGCCCAGGGTGAGGGGACCCAGCGCACAGGCTGCCTCGGGCTCTTCGTCCCCCACCCGGCCGCCC
>SJYT01057924.1:193756-309205 GCA_006410635.1 Cephalophus harveyi | reverse complement strand
CGCCCTGAGCCCCGTCCCAGCGCGGTTCCGGCCCCGGCGGCTCGCACCTTCCTCAGCGCAGACATCCTCGGGCACTCCAGTTCAGCAGATGCGGGGCGACATGGCCCGTCCGCTCGTCAGTCCGCCAGTCCCCGAGTCCCCGCCGCTACCGCCGCTCCGACCCGCTGGAGCCCGGCGCACGGTTGCTTCTCACGGCCGGCGCCTGCGCACTGGGCGCCCGGGGAGGCACTGGCGCACGGGGGGGCGGCCGGCGCGCGGCAGCATCTGGAGAGGGGCCGGGCCCGCGCCTGGGGGAGTGCCAGGCTTCCGCGCCGCGACCCCTGCCCGCGCCTGCCGCCCTGCTGCCCGGCGCGCCTGGCGCGCACGGCCCGGGGAGCGCGCGCACCGCCCGGCCCGCCAACTGTTGCGCGGGGAGCCGCGGGTCACGCGG
The DNA here is from genome assembly GCA_006410635.1 of Cephalophus harveyi. Taxonomy (NCBI): domain Eukaryota; kingdom Metazoa; phylum Chordata; class Mammalia; order Artiodactyla; family Bovidae; genus Cephalophus; species Cephalophus harveyi. Next base: position 308,775 of record SJYT01057924.1, on the reverse strand, counting down.
GGACGGCGGGGGACCTGAGGCTCCCGAGCGGTCTCCGGGGGCAGCGGGCTCCCGGCTGCGCGCGGAGCAGGTGATCCGGGCGCTGGAAATTCAGCAAGCGGGTCCGACGCGCACCCAGACACCCGGCACAGCGCGGCGGGTTCGGGAGAGGGAGGAATGGCACTCGGGCGCATGGTGCGAGGGATTCGTGGACGGGGTGAAGTCTCTACACCCAGGATGCTCGTGCGGCGCCGAGGACGCGGAGACATGTGTATCCAACATGCTGGCCCGAGTGTCGCGGAGCTGCCCCTCCTGCTATCGCGGGCGCCTAAACCGGCCCCCACCTTTCCACTCGCGCCCTTCCCCGGAGAGGAACGTGCCGCCTGTCTTCGCAGGGAGGAAGGGCCCCCATGGCGTCCCCAGGCCCAGGAGCAGCGTCTCACTGTTGGTAAACCTGGGGCGAGGGGGGGTCTGGCCGCCTTCGCGCGTCCGCTCCCAGCGCAGACCGCACCAGCCCAGGGATGAGGAAGGAGAATGGTTCAGTGGAAACCGGGCTCTCACAATCTGCAGGGAACTGGAAAATTTAGCCATGTTGTCTGGATAGCCAGGGAAGGAAAGTTACCACGGCCTAGCGTGACGCCGCGGCACGGGTAACCGGAGACCACCTGGCTTCCTTCCCGCTTATGGCAGCGTGNCACCAGCCCAGGGATGAGGAAGGAGAATGGTTCAGTGGAAACCGGGCTCTCACAATCTCCAGGGAACTGGAAAATTTAGCCATGTTGTCTGGATAGCCAGGGAAGGAAAGTTACCACGGCCTAGCGTGACGCCGCGGCACGGGTAACCGGAGACCACCTGGCTTCCTTCCCGCTTATGGCAGCGTGTTACCTGACCTTGGGCAAGTCCCGGAGCCCGGGTTTTCATAAGCCTGCAAAACGAAGCTTACCATGTCTCTAACTGGGCTGTTGTGAAGTTTAAATGAGATTAAACAAACACGTGAAAGCTGCTAGAATAAGAGAAAATACCAAGAAGAAAGTTTATAGGAAAATGGACAGGAATTAGAATAGGAATCAGGAATCTCTTCCCCGTGGAGGAGATTGCAACCCACTCCATTATTCTTGCTTGGAGAATTCCATGGACAGAGGAACCTGGAGAACTACAGTCCATGGGGTTGCAAAGAGTCAGACATGACTGAGAGACAAACACAGAATAGGAATAGAGAATCAGGCGACCAAAATTACTGGGGATGAGACTAGCCAATCTTTTATGAAATTTTCAAGGTCTTTAAATAAGAGCACTGTCTCCATAATATTTCTTCATATAATTGATCACTCCCCTTAATCAACTGAAGCTTATCTTCACAGCAGAGTTCCAAATGCTGAGGGAGTGGATACAAGATGAACTAACAAAACCTGCCCACAGTCACATTTCTCGTTAGTTTTTATCTTCCAACTTCTCTCCTCTGTCAAAACCAATGAATTGTATGTCTCAAACCTCAACCACAAATCTAAATTCTAGATCAATTTTTTACTTTAAAATATACTTTCCCTTTAGTTCCCTCCTCTCCATATTTGTCCTCATCCTTTCATCTTTATAAGTGAATTAATTTTATATTGGAGTATAGTTGATTCACAATGTTTCAAGTGTACATCGAAGTGATTTAGTTATACATATACATGTATTTATTATTTTTCATATAGGTTTCACAGAATATTGAACTCCCTCTCTATACAGTAGGTCCTTCATCCTTTCATCTTTAAAAAATTCATTTATTCATTCATGCAAGAGCAAAAACAAAAATAAGAAAAGTGTGCCCGACATGTCCATCCATATGTGAGCACAACAGAGAAGACTTCTCTGGCCCCTGGAGCTTCCAATCACTTTTTATAAACAACACAGTAACATACAATCACAAATTATAATTACTTTTCTAAAGGAAAGTAGAGGGTGCTATTCAATGTTTAAATGGCAACCACGCAGCTCTAAGATGAGAGGAGAACCTTTTGTGGAAATCTTCATTAAGACTTTATCTTCCTCTGGGTTCTCTCACAAGCAGGTCATGGGATGTGGCTTTGGGTGCAGGTAGTTCATTTGGGAGGGTGATGCAGGAAATGAGAAAGGAAGCAGAAGAGTGAGACAAGGAGCAAAGGAATGTTAATAGGATGTGTTATCAAGCTGGCCATCCCTGTGGAGAGTGGGATCTCAATCTGGCTGGGAATTCTCAAAGGCACCACATGGAATGCCCCTCAGAATTGCCTGCCTTTAGTTAAGGCTGGACATTTTTCCATCTGATTTCCATCTGCCAATAATTGCCTATTTCTCCCCCCACCCCAGGTTCCTTGACTGAGTAAGTCTCACAGCTTCAGAGAAAGACCTGTAGGGTTTAAAGTGCCCACAGGTGAGTGCAAGGGTCTCTGCAGAAGAACCAGCATGTAGTCAGAAAGCCACTTCTACCAGAGCCTTGGAGGAGGAATGGGGTTCAGGTAAGAAGAGAGCAGGGCAGGGAAATGCTTTCAGATAGGAGGAAGAGCAGGTGTGACGACCTAGGGGAAGAACAGTCAGAGGGAGCAAGAGAGAAAATATGAGTGAATCTGGAGAACAAGTCAGGGGTGTTCAAAGGACACTTTAAGGACTCTGAGTTGTATCTTCAGTCAGTTCAGTTCAGTCGCTCAGTCATGTCCGACTCTTTGCGACCCCATGAATCGCAGCACGCCAGGCCTCCCTGTTCATCACCATCTCCCGGAGTTCACTCAGATTCACGTCTATCAAGTCAGTGATGCCATCCAGCCATCTCATCCTCGGTCATCCCCTTCTCCTCCTGAGTTGTATCTTATATAAGGTGAAATTTGATGTAGGATTTTTAGCAGGGAAATAAGATGTTCTGCATAGAGAATCATGTCATCTGTGGACAAAGTTGTATTTCTCCCTTATCAATTTATATACCTTTTCTTTCCTTTTCATGTCTTATTGCATTACCTAGGACCTCCAGTACAATGTTGAAAAGGGTGAGAAGGGTATCCTTGCCTTGTCCCTGTTGGTGGCAGGGTGGCATCTAGTTTTTCACCATTAAGTATGATGTTGTTATTTTTCAGTTGCTGAGTCATCTCTCTTTGTGAACCCATGGACTGCATCATGCCAGGCTCCTCTGTCATCCACTATCTCCCAGAGTTTGCTCAAATTCATGCCCGCTGAGTTGGTGGTGCTCTCTAACCATCTTATCCTCTGCTGCCCTCTTCGCCTTTTGCTGTCAATCTTTCCCAACATCAGTGTCTTTCCCAGTGATTGGACTCTTCACATCAGGTGACCAAAGTCTTAGAGTTTCAACTCCAACATCAGTCCTTCCGATGAATATTCAGGGTTGATTCTCTTTAGGATTGTCTGGTCTGATTTCCTTGCAGTCCAACGGACTCTCAAGTCTTCTCCAGTACCATTCCAGTATGATGTTAGCTATAGGTTTTCTGCAGGTGTTCTTTATCAGGTTGAAGAAGTTCCCTTCTCATCCTAGTTTGGTGACAGTTTTATCATGAATTTGGGATTTTTACTGGATTTTGTCAAAAGCCTTTTCTACAGCTATTAATATGATCATGTGATTTTTCTTTAGTTTGTCAATATGATGGATTACATCCACTGACTTTTGAAGCGCAGTGAGATTTTTTAAAAGGTATTTTGACTGCTGTGAGGAGAAGAGATGGAAGTGGGGTGGGAGTGAGGAAACAAAAGTGGGATTGTGGAGATCAGTTTAAAAATGCCTGGATAAACTGTAGTGAGATGATGAAGACATGAACCAGGCAATGTAAGTAAGAAATGATGTAGGAAGGACACACTTGCTGTGATTTTTTTCAGTGGGTCATGGGGGAGAGACAAGGAGGAGAGGATGCCAATGAATCCCAGGTCTCTGCAGCTGGGTAGGTGGGTGGTGCTTCTGGGAGACCACCAAATGGTATGTGGACACTGCCTAGTGTGGGTTAGCTCCGGAATGTGAGGTTCTATGACTTCAGCAAGAGCAGTTACAGTGGTGGGGGATGGAGACACAGCTAGGCAGCAGAGTCAACTGAAGGTTGAGACTGACCTTTGATGGAGGTGGCGACTGACTTTGTGGTCAACTCTTTCGAGAAGTTTGGGTGTAAAAGAGATGAAAGAAACAGGGCTGAAGGAAAAGAGATGGTTTCTGGGAAGATCTTGTTGTATGGTTAGAAAGACCAGAGCTGCTTGACACTGCTGGGAAGCTGAGGTAGAGAACAAGGTCATGATGTGACCTAATCAAGGACAGCATTCTGGACATTCCCTCTCTCATACACCATCTATTGTTAAATAGACTTTATTTTTTAAGAGTAGTTTTAAGTTCACAGGAAGATTGAGGGAAAGGTACAGAGATTTCCTATATGCCCTCTTCTGCTACATATGCACATCCTCCCCTGCTATCAACATCCCCACTACATGGTCCATTTATTACAACTAATGAACCTATGTTGACTTGTCACTATCACCCAGAGTCCTAGTTTATACTGGGCTTCATTCTTGGGGTTGTATATTCTGTGGGTTTAGACAAATGAATAATAACATTTCCACCATTATAATATCAGACAGAGTAGTTTCACTGCCCTAAAAGTCCTCTCTGTCTTCCCTCCCAACCCAATCCCTTGCAACCACTGATCCTTTTACTCTCTCCACAGTTTAGTTTTTTCCAAAATGTCATAGAGTTAGAATCATATACAATCTGTAGCCTTCTCAGATTGGCTTCTTTCACTTAGTGATGTGCATTTAAGTCTCCTCCATGTCTTTTGATAGCTCATTTCTTTCTAGCTGAATAATATACCATTGTTTGGCTGCACCTCAGTTTATTTATCCATTCACCTGCTGAAGGACACCTCGGTTGCTTCCAAGTTATGGCAATTATAGATAAAGCTGCTATAAATATCTGTGTGCAGGGTTTTCTGTGCACATAAGTTGCCATCTCATCTGGGAAAATACCAGGGAATGAGATTGATGGATCCTAAGAGTATGTTTCATTTTGTAATAAAACCCCAAACTGTCTTCCAAAGTGGCTGCACTACCAACAATGATGAGAGTTCCTGCTGCTCCACCCCCTTTATGTTGTCAGTGTCTGGATCTGGGGATTCTCTTGGATGAGTAGTGGTGTCTCATTGTTTTAAATTGCAACCCGTGATGACATATATAATGCGGAGCAATACTTTGGCCACCTGATGCAAAGAGCCAACTCATTGGGAAAGACCTTGATGCTGGGAAAGATTCAAGGCAAAAGAAGGGGGCAGCAGAGGGTGAGATGGTTAGATAGCATCACTGACTTATTGGATATGAGTTTGAGTAAACTTTGGAAGATAGTGAAGGACAAGGAAGCCTGGCGTGCTGCAGTCCGTGGGGTCACAAAGAGTCGGACACAACTTAGTGAATGAACAACAACAACCTTCAATATGCTTATTTATCATCTGTCTGTCTTTGGTGAGATGTCTGTTAAGGTCTTTGGCCCATTTTTAAATTGTGTCATTTGTGTTCCATTATTCATTTTCAGTCTCAACTTAATCAGACCTTTCAGCACATAAATTTGGTGTGTATGGCGAGTGTATTTTCTAAACAACTCTCTTTCAATTATATGTGTGTACGTGTGTTCTGTCTTTACGGACCCTCCAGCTGCTGCCCCATCCTGGGTCCAATAGAGAGGTCTGCATCCAGTATCTTGCATTTCTCTCCTGCAGTTAATTCTCTCTACTGAATTCCCAGCAAGCTTCTGCCTCTACTACTTCAACAAAATGACTGTAATCAAGGTCACCGAGAACTTTCACTAGATGAGTCCAGTTGTCTGTGATGGGTCCTCAATATCACTTCCGACCAGTGATGACATGGCTTGGCTTCAGGAAAGTTCACTGTCCTTCCCTACCTCCTGCCCACTCCCTCCTCATCTCCCTACCTTGCAGGAGTGAGAACCCCTCAGAGCTGTACTTGAACCACTTCTCTGTCTATACTCCCCCTTAAGGCTTTAAATGCACCTGCAGCCGACTGGCCCAGCTGCGTATCCCATCCAGGTCCTTTCTGTTTCGTCGAAAATCACTCAGCTGCCTGATCCATGCCCACATTCACACATCCAAGGAGCACCCCAAGCTGCACGCCACCCAACAGTGACTGCCCCCCACCACCAGGAGGTTTCTCAACTCCTCGGAACCACTCCAGCCTCCCAGTTTCTAGACCAAAACCTGGAGCCAGGCCACACCTCTCCTGCCACAGCCACTCTCAGTCAGTCAGAAAACCTCTCTTGCCCTGTCTTCACACGTATCCAGATCCAACCACCTCTTCCCACAGCCACCACCCTGGCGTTAGCCACTGATGTCCTTCTCACTGCTGTGGACTCGAGGTGCCCCTGCTTCCCCCCCAGTCTGCTCTCAGCTCAGTGGCTCAGGCAACTTCTTCAAAGTGGGTGTCAGATAGTTTCACTCCTCTGCTGCAAACAGCATATCCTCCCTCTAATCCCTTGCACCTGCACGACCTTGCCCAGCACTGCCTGCTTTCCTGTCTGAGGGCACTGTCACCGTCCCTCCTCCCTGGGATCCTGTCGCACCGGTGCCTGCTGCTCCAGGGCTGGGCTTCTGCTGAGTGCCCTTTGCCTGGACATCGCGAGTTTTGCTCCCTCAAATTATATTCGGGGAGGCCTTCCTGACCCCCTTCTCCCGTCTGAAACCCCTTCTCTGCTCTTAAGGAGGAACCCCAGCTTCCACAGCAGGGCTCCACACAGACAGGCTCTCAGGAAATAATGTTCTCCAAGAAACGGACTCAAGGAAGAGGAGTAAACTATAAACTAAGGTCCCGGAATAGGTGAGATGGTTGGACGGGAGCACAAAGCACAAATCTTAACAGTGGGCAGAAGGGATCAGCGCCACAAGGATCCGGGGTCAGTGGGCGGCCCCCGGGTTCCCTTCTTCCCGGTTTCCTTTCTGCTTTTAGTCCCAGTTTCTTTCGCACCTCAGGGCCCTGGCCCAGTGGGCGCTCAGCGGACCCTTCCTACTGCCCGCATCCCTGTGCAGCGCTGGGACCCAGAGTGACGCTGCGGGCGGTCACCCAGGAGCACAATCCCGCCCCTCGCTGACCTCCTCCCAATGACCCAGTCCCTGACTCCCCTCCTGCTGACACCCCATCCACCTCCCGCTGACGTACCCACCCTCTTCCAGTGACGCTCTTCTGATGAGCCCATAACGCCTCATCCCCCCCCGCAAATTCCCCCACGGTCCCTGTCCGCTTTCCCGGGTTCACGTCCTTCCCTCCGAGCATGCTCGGAGTACTGGGCCGTGCCGGAGCGCGTAAGAGCCAATCCGCAGCCGGTGCGCGACTGATTGGCGTCCAGCGGGCAGAGACTCCGGGTTCTGATTGGACAAGTCTGCTGTTGTGGGCGGGTCTACAAAGGCGGAGGCCGGAAGTGCCGCAGAGTTGCTCCTGCCGGGGCTGGGGCCCCCGGGCTCGTGAGGCAGATATGGCTGCGCTGCGAAGGCACGGTAGGCGGGGACCGGGTGTATTGGGGGACCGGTGGCTTTGGTGGAAGGGGACCCGGGGCTGTGGGGAATGGGGAGTCTGAGGCCTCGGGACTGTGGGGACCCGAGGCTGTGGGGACGGGGACTGTGAGGGACGAGGGAGCTGTGAGGACAGGGTCTGTGGGGACCCAGGACTGTGAAGGATGGGGGCTATGGCGTGGGGCGTGGGGGTTGCTGTGGGGGTCGGGACCCGGGACTGTGGGGATGGGGGCTGTGAGGGACAATGGCCGTGAGGACTGGGGCTCTGAGGGACCCGGGACTGTGAGGGATGGGAGCTATGGCGCGGGGTGTGGGGGGTGCTGTGGGGGCCGGGACCCGGGACTGTGAGGAAGGGGGAGGCGGGGACAGGGGCGGGGGGGGGGGGGGTTGCCGCAGAGTTGCTCCTGCCGGGGCTGGGGCCCCCGGGCTCGTGAGGCAGATATGGCTGCGCTGCGAAGGCACGGTAGGCGGGGACCGGGTGTATTGGGGGACCGGTGGCTTTGGTGGAAGGGGACCCGGGGCTGTGGGGAATGGGGAGTCTGAGGCCTCGGGACTGTGGGGACCCGAGGCTGTGGGGACGGGGACTGTGAGGGACGAGGGAGCTGTGAGGACAGGGTCTGTGGGGACCCAGGACTGTGAAGGATGGGGGCTATGGCGTGGGGCGTGGGGGTTGCTGTGGGGGTCGGGACCCGGGACTGTGGGGATGGGGGCTGTGAGGGACAATGGCCGTGAGGACTGGGGCTCTGAGGGACCCGGGACTGTGAGGGATGGGAGCTATGGCGCGGGGTGTGGGGGTTGCTGTGGGGGCCGGGACCCGGGACTGTGAGGATGAGGGCTCTGAGGACAAGGTCTGTGGGGATGGGGGCTGTGAGGAACACAAAGCTTTGAGAGGCGGGGAGGGGGTCTGTGAGGAACGGGGGCTGTGAGGCCTCGGGAGTGTGAGGACCTAGGCTCTGAGGATCCGGGGCTTTGGGAACGGGGGCTCTGGGCACCCGGGACTGTGAGGAACTCGGAGTCTGAGGCCTCGGGACTGCGGGGACGCGAGCTGTGAGGATACGGGACTGTGAGGGACGGCGGCTGTAGGAGTCTGGGACTTGGGACTATGGAGGACGGGTGTGAAGACCTGCCCAAAACCCCACATTCAGACTCTCAAACCATTTAAGTGTAGGGACCCTGAACTTCTGGGAACATAACAAGTGTTTATTAAGTGATGGCATATTTTTAACCAGCACCAAAGGCAGAATGGGACTTCCCTAGTGGCTCAGACTGTAAAGAATCCACCTGCAATGCAGGAGACGGGGGTTTGACCCCTGTGTCAGGAAGATTCTCTGGAGAAGGGAATGGCAACCCACTCCAGTATTCTTGCCTAGAGAATTCCATGAACAGAGGACCTTGATGGGCTACAGTTCTCCATGGGGTCCCAAAGAGTCAGACAGGACAGAGCAGCCAACACTCAAAGGCAGGATGGATATGTTTAATTGGCTAACCTGGCACATGCTTTAGAATGAATGTCAGAGATACAGGGAACTTCAGACACCTCGTGGAAAGCCCAGCGAACTTCTCATTACCCTATAATCATCAACATTAAAATGAGAAAAAAGGGAAGATTATGTTTTTCTCAGTTTTATTCAGATATGATCAATACACAGCACTGTATGGGTTTTAGGTGTACAGCATAGTGACATGATGGGCTATATGTTACAAAGCCATCACCCAGTAAGATAACATCCATCACCTCATATAGTTGCAAAACCCCTTGTGATAAGTACTTTTAGGACCTACTTTCTGTCTTAGGAAATATGCAGCACAGTAGTGTTAGCGGTAATCACCATGCTGTACAACTACATCCCAGGACTTACTTATGATTGGAAGCTTGTACCTTTTGACCATCTTTACCAATTTGTCCCATCCCTCAATCACCTCTGGTAACCATCAGTCTGTTCTCTGTATCTGTGAGCTCCTTTTTTGTTTTTTTTTAGATTCAACAAATAGTGAGATCTTACAGTATTTGTCTTTCTTTGGCTTATTCCACTTAGTGTAATGCCCTCAGGATTATCTGTGTTATTGGCAATGGCACTTTTCTTCTTTAGGGCTGAATAGTATTCCACATCTTATTCATTCATCCATCCATGGACGCTTACGTTGTTTCCATATCTTGGCTATTGTGAATCGCTTCAGTGAACATTGAGGTACATGTGTCTGAATTTTCAAGTCAGTGTTTTCATTTTCTTTGGATAAATATCCAGATCCAAAAGTGGAATTGCATATCGTATCATAGTTTAATTTTTAATTTTTTGAGGATCCTCCAGACTCTTTTCCATTGTGGCTGCACCAATTTTCATTTGCACAAGCAGTGCACAAGGGTTTCCTTTCCTTCACATCCTCACCAACATTTGTTATTTCCTGTCTTCTTTGATGATGGCCATTCTGACAGGTGTGAAGTGATATCTTATTGTGTTTTGATTTCAATTTCCCTAATGATTAGTGATCTTGAGCATCTTTTCTGTGTACCTGTTGACCACCTGTATGTCTTCTTTGGAGAAATGTCTGCTCAGTTCTCTGCCCATTTTTTACTCAGATTATTTGGGGTCTTTTTGCTACTGAATTGTATGGTTCTTTATATATTTTAGATATTAGCCCCTATCAGATTTATAGTGTGCAAATATTTTCTCCCCTTCAGTAGGTTGCCTTTTCATTTGTTGGTGGTTTTGTTTTGCAGAAGCTTTTTAGTTTCTTTTGTTTTTACTGTTGTTGTCTTTGCTTTTGGTGTCAAATCCAAAAAAAAAAAAAAAAACTTCACTAAGACTCCTGTTGTCAAAGAACTTTCTCCCTATGTTTTCTTCTAGGAGATGTGTGGCTTCAAGTAAAGGGGAAGGTTTTGGATATGTTTCTCATTTTACTTTGATTAGTTCAGGCTGTGATTATTTTCTTTCCTTCTCTCCATTAAAACAGATGCTGTGTTTTTGCCCTTTGAAAGGAAAAGCCCAGTGGCAACTATAGTTAATATTTGCATAAAATAAGGAAACTAATTTCTCTGTAAGGCAGAATATGGAGAAAAGTAGGTAGCATTCCCAGTCTGCTTCCTCTGTAGAACACTGCACCTCAGTAACAGTACTGGAGTAGAAGGAACCGGTTCTTCTCTATCTTCCAACTGGGATGAGGCAACTTTCTGAGTTGCCTTAAGTGTCCCCTCAGGCTGCCCTGCCTTATCCCTTGCATCCTTTCATCCAGGGATCCCTTGCCCCATCCCCAGATCCTTGTTTTGTCTTGGTGACAAGAGCAGTGTTTGCTCTCTGCACAAAATGATCACAGCCTTACGTGCACTTAAAATGTTTCAGAATGGCTAATGGCATAGTAATTGCTGCTAAAAAACTGTGAAGAAAAATTCTGGACAGAGTTTGAAATATTTTTAAGTGTTAAAGTTTTGTAAGAAACTGAGTGTTTAGTGTATGTCTACTGCTTAGATCGGAGAAGGCAATGGCACCCCACTCCAGTACTCTTGCCTGGAAAATCCCATGGACGGAGTAGCCTGGAAGGCTGCAGTCCATGGGGTCGCTGAGGGTCGGACACGACTGAGCGACTTCCCTTTCACTTTTCACTTTCCTGCATTGGAGAAGGAAATGGCAACCCACTCCAGTGTTCTTGCCTGGAGAATCCCAGGGACGGGGGAGCCTGGTGGGCTGCCATCCATGGGGTCGCACAGAGTCGGACACGACTGAAGTGACTTAGCAGTGCTGAGGGTCGGACACGACTGAGCGACTTCCCTTTCACTTTTCACTTTCCTGCATTGGAGAAGGAAATGGCAACCCACTCCAGTGTTCTTGCCTGGAGAATCCCAGGGACGGGGGAGCCTGGTGGGCTGCCATCCATGGGGTCGCACAGAGTCGGACACGACTGAAGTGACTTAGCAGTAGCAGCAACTGCTTAGATGGGGAGGCCACCTCAGATTGGTCATGGCGTAGGATTCCAGTTATGTTCCATTTGAATACTATTTATAGTCTTATTTTGAGAACTAGTTTCCTCTTAATTAATATTTCAGAAAGCTTGCCAACTCTTGCTTAATCTTAGCTAATTGTTTTTCCATTTATAATTCTATGATGAAACTCATTAAGAAACTATCATTCATTGAATTTGCATATATATTGAGCTTCTCTTTTTTGTGAATTGATACAATACTATTATCTATGTATTCCTTTATTCCTAGGCAGCCTTTTCATATTACAGGACAAAAAACCCATATTGAATATTGTGGTGGAAAAAGCTATAGAGAGGTTGGCAGATAAATATACTCTTTACTGAAAATAGGAAATTGAAAATACTGTTTAAAATTCCAAGAAATACCTTAAACTTAAGAAAATTTAAAGTGTCTCTTAAGCTATACAGGTATCAGGTGGAAAAGGGAATCATTTGTGTCACTGTTTACTGAGGTTGAGGAACTCTTCCTTTTCTTTATGATTTTCTTGGTGTGTGTTTGTTTTGGAAGATGTTCTCTACCAAGCCAGGCTATAGTTGGGAGGCTATCATCAAACTGGCCACTGGGAAACTTTCAATGAAATTCCATTTCTGATCTTATTTTCAGAAGTAGTTATTCATTTATATATGATTTCGAAAAGCCTGCCAACTCTCGTTTTAAGTTCTAGATAATCACTTTTCCACTTTTTAAAGGTATGTCATAAACCTGTTTGTTCTGGTAGCTTTCTTTCATAATGAAATATCTAGAAATCACATTTTTAAAGTTGTTTGTTAATACTTAGGGTCTTCTTTATTTTTGTGTAATTTCTATAAATACGTGGCCTCATCAGTTTTACTGCTTTCCATTTAACATCCACCCTTGAAAATACAGTTTTTTGGCTAATTTTTTTCCTCATGTCTCCAGATTAGCTCTACACATATTTTTTTGTCCTCTGAGAATTATGCTTTTCTGAGAGACAGTGGTTCATAGGGATGATATGGCAAGAGAATCACAAATGAATCAATATCATTTCTATTACCAGAGAGCTCTCCAGTATAAATGTAGTAAAAAGAGATGTGCAGTTTTACATCCGTGTTAAATAAAGTATGAACGTAGACATGAACATAGATGTTGAGAGAAATGTGTGTTACTTTACCATCAAAGTGAACTTTTTCAAGGAAAAGGAAAATATTTTTGATGTTGATGGGGTAACGTACAGGCCTCAAAATTCAAGAGGGTTTTTTTCTTCAAACGCATAGTTTTCTTTTTCCTTTGTCTTTTTTCAGAGTGGAGGATTATGGAAGAAAAAGTTCTATTTCCGTTGTTTTTGTTTTTATGAGAGCCTTTTCTAATAGAAAATATATTCACCCAGATCCCCTGATGAGGAGGCTTTCCCCTCTGGGAGGAGTGCTGGGAACCAAGTACCTCAGGCAGGGCCTGTTAAACCCTCCTTCCTAAGACCACCACAAAGGAGGCCTAATAACTTGAAATATGCCACTAACACCTCTGTTAAACATGGAGCACACTCCTGCCTTTTTTTTTTACCCCCAGCTGTTAGATTCTAAACATGTAGCTATGTGAAAGAAGAGGTCAGAATTGAATAGTTTACCATCAGTAATCAAGCCATCTATTTCCTTTTGAGGTACATGTATTCACAGTTCTTCCCAGGTATCTAATTTCCAAAGAAGACTGAAGATTTATTTTTCTTTGTCTTTAGCCTGAAACAGCAAGGGTGGATGACAGTCCTCTCTGAAAATTATATCAAAATGGCTTGATTCCCCTGTGACACAGAGACTTGATCTCTCTGTTTGATATTCCATCATATTAACTTCAGACAAGATGGTTTTCTCCATGGTGACCTTTTGCCGTGTCTCTTGTGTCCCAACTCCAGGCGTCCGTCTGCGTAGTGATTGTACTCATCTCCTGCGGGCATCCATGTCCGTTCTTTTTTATTTTCTACTGGTTACTTTTTTGAAACTACTTTTTGGAAACACCAGAGTTTCAAGTTAGAACCTGCTCCTGCTGCTCGGAGAGGGGTAGGGGCACAGCAAGAGGACGATGTGTGAGGAGGGGAGGAGCAGGCAGGTCACTGGGTCCCTGTGGTGACACAGAGCTGCCTTCCATAACCTGAGCACCCAGCTCTTTTTTGTTTGTTTTTGAGCCCAGTGTAAATTAAGCAGAAGAGAGACTTTTAACCTCTAAATTGATTTTTAGGGCTACATTTTCAGTAGGCAACACACACAAACACCGATACACACATCACAAGGTGCATTTCAACAAACCAAAGGTGACAGATGCTTTTTAAAAATGATGCTTTACTGCATGCCAGTACCCTGAGAAATGTAACCTTTCATTTCTGTTCTGCTTTTGACTTGAATCCCTACATAGCTGTGGCCACAAGTCCCTATCTGTAGTAAACTGGTAGGCAGTTTACAGGCACCCATCTCCTTCATAGTCCTAGAGGCTCCAAGAAGTTAGAGTCCAGTGGCTGTACATTTCTTTTGGTATAAAATATTAATAGCTAGTGATTTCTATTTAAGTAAACTATGAGCTCCTTCTGTGGCTGCACTGGAACGACCCCATCCTCTGTTAGAAAAGCAGATGTGCTGATGGGGGGTGGGGGTGGGGGCAGGTCCTCTCTGACAGCTTGTTTTCTTTAGAGGACAATGTTCATGCATTGAGTGGTCTTATTCGCTGTGTTGTGAATAAGAAGTGAAACTCATTGAGGAATCCTCCAGCAGTATTAGCTGGTAGAAAGTATTAGTTTAGTTTTGTTTGTTACGCATGGCTCTTTTAAAGCTGATTTTGGAAAATTAAAGTCATATTATTTTTTAAAAGACTATGCTTTAAATTGTGACAACTGAAAGTATTTAGACATGTGTTGTTGTTTTGTCGCTAAGTCGTGTCTGACTGTTTGCAACCCCATGGACTGTAGCCCACCAGGCTCCTCTGTCTGTGGGATTTCCCAGGCAGGAATACTGGAGCAGGGTGCCATTTCCTCCTCCAGGAGATCTTCCTGACCAAAGGATTGAACCCTTGTCTCCTGCATTGGCAGGTAGATTCTTTGCCTTTGAGCCACCTGTGAAGCCCGTATGAGACACGTATATTTATCAGCTTCCAGAGCCAGGTGTGAGGCAAGCCTGAAGCCCCCAGACCCCACCCAAGTCAGAGACCCAGAGCCTGGCCCTTAGCCCTGGAGGACCTTAGCCCTGGAGCTCCCAGCCTCAGCTCTGGGCTGAGTCTTGTCCCTGAGGAAGGACCACATATCCTGAACCTCCTGCAGGCCTGGGCCCACCCCCACGCCCCAGGGTCATGCAGGGACACCGAAAGGCAGTGAGTGGAGACCAGAGGGCCTCAAGACCCACTTTGCAGACAGGCCGCCAGTTAGGCCATAGATACAGTGTGTGCAGGTGACAGGCTGAATTCAGAGACAGTGCCACAGCCACACAGCCTGTGTCTCCGCCCATGGCCAGCCTGCTATGTGCCACGCCCTCGCCACTGTGTCAGGGCACCAGTGGAAGCAAAATTGTCAGGTGATTGGTTCATCTCAGTGTTTCCTGGTGACCGTGCCAGTTTCTCCCTGGGATTGCTGTGTATTTTGGTTCCTTTAGGCTGTGTGGTACTCTGCAGTGGATGCATGCGCTGCTTGGTGATGACCCAGGTCTGGTTTTCCTGTAGTGTAGTCATGTGTTCACACACATGTGTGTGCATAGTGCAGCCGTGACCTCAGCGGAATGCCCGCATCAGCTGCTGCCAGCCCAGGTGGCTCTCGGGCTCCAAGTGTCCCCAAGTTCCCTTTAGAGCAGGATAATTGGTTAGGATTTTGTCAACTGCTTTTTGTTCCCCCAGAAATTGCATCCGGTCTTCTGGAGTAGAAGTTTTCCCCCTCTGCTATTTAAGGAAATGCACGTGACCATTCAGTTTCTATTGGAAACTTGGAACCTGCCCTTTGGACAGGTCTTGAAGTGCTGGTCTAATGGAACAGACAGCCTCCCTGTGACCCAAGTGCTGCCTTGGCCGTCCTCAGTGGCCTGGGGAACATGCTCACAGGCCTGTGCTGCCCAGCCTGGCAGAGCTGGGAGGCAGGGCCTCCGCGTGGCTGGGGAAATGAGGGCATCCCCACGAGGACTGGCTTCTTCCTGCAGGGGCTCCCAGGGGTGGGCAAGTTGGTGACACCAGGACCCCATGCTCCCCCAGGCACCTGGCCAAGCACCACCTGGGCTTGAGTAGCTTTCTCAGGAGGCCTGTTGTGTTTTTAGACCCAGTTCAGTACAGTTCAGTCACTCAGTCATGTCCGACTCTTTGCGACTCCATGAATCGCAGCACGCCAGGCCTCCCTGTTCATTACCATCTCTCGGAGTTCACTCAGACTCACGTCCATCGAGTCAGTGATGCCATCCAGCCATCTCATCCTTGGTCGTCCCCTTCTCCTCCTGCCCCCAATCCCTCCCAGCATCAGAGTCTTTTCCAATGAGTCAACTCTTCACATGAGGTGGCCAAAGTACTGGAGTTTCAGCTTTAGCATCATTCCTTCTAGAGAATACCCAGGGTTGATCTCCTTCAGAATGGACTAGTTGGATCTCCTTGCAGTCCAAGGGACTCTCAAGAGTCTTCTCCAACACCACAGTTCAAAAGCATCAATTCTTCGGCGCTCAGCCTTCTTCACAGTCCAACTCTCACATCCATACATGACCACAGGAAAAACCATAGCCTTGACTAGACGGACCTTAGTCGGCAAAGTAATGTCTCTGCCCTTGAAAATATCATCTAGGTTGATCATAACTTTTCTTCCAAGGAGCAAGTGTCTTCTAATTTCATGGCTGCAGTCACCATCTGCAGTGATTTTGGAGCCCCAAAAAATAAAGTCTNCACAGGAAAAACCATAGCCTTGACTAGACGGACCTTAGTCGGCAAAGTAATGTCTCTGCTTTTGAAAATGCTGTCTAGGTTGGACATAACTTTTCTTCCAAGGAGTAAGCGTCTTCTAATTTCATGGCTGCAGTCACCATCAGCAGTGATTTTGGAGCCCAAAAAAGTAAAGTCTGACACTGTTTCCACTGTTTCTCCATCTATTTCCCATGAAGTGATGGGACCAAAGAAAGGCAATGCAATTTTAGACCCAAATTGTATGTTTTCCAACTAGCACCAATTGGAGGGGCTTATTTCTGCAGTGAGGGCCATCTGCGCACAGGATGAAAGGAGGAGCGGTCTATGCCATTAGGCTTGTGCTCCCTCTGGGGGACAGGAACCTGCCCTCCATGACCCACAGAGGGCTCAGTGGCCCCGTCACACTTGACCTCTCACTTCCCTCTCCTCACATCACCGCCTCCTCAATGGCCCTAATGTCTGTCCCCTACTTTGTCGTCTGAATACCTCAAGCCTGTCTCCAGAGTCCTGCTCTTGGTTTCTGCCCCATGGTGCTTGGTCACTAGAGCAGTTTTCTCTCTCTCTCTGTTGATTTGTTTCTAAATTTAATGAGGTTAAAACAGATTACCTGATGGCTCAGACAGTAAAGAATCCACCTGCAATGCAGGAGACCTGGATTTGACCCAGATCCCCTGGAAAAGGGAATGGCTACCAACTCCAGTATTCTTGCCTGGAGAATTCCTTGGACTGAAGAGCCTGGCAGGCTACAGTCCATGGAGTCACAAAGAGTCTACCACGACTGAGCAACTTTCACTTCATTTCACTTCAAAACAGATTCACTGGATTAACCTTTCCCCTCATCTTTCTTGGCTGCTCTTTTGAGATTGTCCCTGCTCGTTGGTCACACTTAAATCAGGACAGAATGTTTATTCACTGTGGCAGCGCTTCCCCTCCAGTCAGGGCAGAGAGGGCCTGAGATAAGCCAAGTGAAGAATCTGCATCTTTGTGGGCACTATGCCAACTATGCTGTCCCTGTGGGGGCCCCAGAGGGGGCCCCGGGGTTGCCCAGCCTGTCTGCTATGAACTGGTGTGGACCCAGCCTCTCCCGGGCTGCTCTGCAGCCCAGGACCACAAACCAGGGTCTGAAAACAGCTCATAGTCTGCTCTGTGCGTAAATTCAACCAGCGACGAAGTGGAGCAAGAACGGAACTGTGAGCCCACGTGCCCCACCAGTTCCCAGCCTCACCCTCCTCACCTGTGCTCATACCTGTGGGGGTAGCTAGTGCAAGGACAGTGTTGGGGGGCCTCTGATGGACAGTGCTATGGAGGTCCTGTGATATGGACACTTCTGGGGGTCCCCTGATGCCTACAGTGCTGGTGGTCCTGTGATTGGGTCAGTAGTGAGAGTGCTGTGATGGACAGTGCTGGGGGTGACCCTCAGGGGCACAGTGTTGGGGGTCTTGTAGGCACCACTCTCGTTGTGTCCTGTGGAGGGGCAGTCACTTAGCCCTGAGATGGTGATGTCATGATATGTCTTATTTTATATAAAATTCATTTGCAATTTAAATAAAACTTCAATCAGTAATACTTTACTTTCTTTTGCAAATTGATTGCCTCTGTAGTGTTTGTTGGAAAAGTACTGAAGAAACTTTATCCTGAGGTTTCACACGGCCAAGAAAAGAAGGCCCCTGTGACTCCAGCCTCCAGAAACCCACCTGAGAAAGTGGCTCCTGAGAGAGAGAAGGGCCGGAGTGTCCCTCCTGAGACAGGTGAGCGCTCTTTCCCTGGAGAGCGAGTGCTGGCCTCAGGCCACTGTGGCACTACCACGGGGCAATGGGGTTATTCTGCTCAGACTTTCTGGGGATGGTTACTTCACTTGTGAGGAAAGAAATGCCCCCAGCTGGGGACAGGGTCAGGTTCATCACTGGTGTTGGGTTCAACTCCATGCTGTTCCTGGGTGTAGTGACTGGGCCCTGCTGCCCCAGGACCGCTGCCCACAGTTTTCCTGCCACTGTTGTGCTGGAGAGCCGGAGGTATAGGAGGGACTCTCAGCCTCTCAGCCCTGGAGTCACAGTCAAGCATAGTGGCTGCTGTTTACCGTGCTTTTCCCTTTCAAAGACAGTCCTGTCCTGGGCTGAACTGTACCCTCTACAGTTTATGTGTTGATGTCCTGACCACAGAACCTCAGGATGTTGACCATGTTTGGAGATGGAGTGAAATGAGACCTTTAGGGTGGGTCCTAATCTAGGGTGACTGGTGAGATAGGTAGAAATCAGGACCCAGACACGTATAGCAAGACGACCATATGAGGGCATGGGAGAAGACGGCTATCCACATGCCAAGGCAGGAACCAGTCTTGTGACACCTCCATCTCAGACAGCCAGCCCCCAGAATCTGGAGAGAATGAACAAGGCCCACCTGTGGTGCCACCCAGAAAACTACCCTGACACCTGTTCCACCTGCAAGACACACGCTTGCTTTTGTGTGAATACAGTGTAGCTTAGAGGGGCAGGCGCCCTGAGGGAGATGTGCTGTGCAAGTGGAGCGGGCGTCCCTCTGCATTCCTGGTTATCTGTCCAAATGTGACTGAGCTGATGTTCTTAGTCTTTTTTTTTTTTCTTTAATTTGTATTTAGGGTTTATTTGAGTTTTCTTTCTTCTAACCTGATGGTTTTAACAGTGATTATTCACTAATGAGCTTTCCAGGTAGCTCAGTGGTAAAGAATCCACCTGCCAATACAGGAGATGCAGGTTCAGTCTCTGGGTTGGGAAGATTCCCTAGAGGAGGAAATGGCAACCCACTCCAGTATTCTTGCCTGGAGAAACCTGTGGACAGAGGAGCCTGATGGGCTACAGTCCACAGGGTCACAGAGAGTCAGACACAACTGAGGACACAGACAGACACATTCATTAGTGCAATAATTTGGTCAGTGTCTTTCCTCCGAAGCTCCAGGTTGAATCACCTCATTTCAGCAGGCAGTTGTTCAACGTGAAGGCCCATGTGAGCCGCGCTGTAACGGCTGGTGCCAGCAGCTGTGTGGTACCGCTGGAGGCTAGAACAGCGTCCGGGGAGAGGTTGCATGGCCAGTGTGGTGCCAAGGCCAGGAGAGATGCGAGGGCGCTGCAGGTGGGATTCAGCTGTGGTCTTGGTGTCTATCTATCTGTGTGCTTCTCAGACTGCAGACCTTGTATCTGAGTCATAGCCTCTGTGTACCTGGCGCAGGGTACACTGGTCACCTACCATGGCCTAAGCTTGGGTGGGAGAGGGCGGGGGAGCAGTCTAGGATGGTCTCATCAGGTCCTGGAGGGGCATCTGGTCTCTCTGTTTCTGCACACCCTGCCTTTCCTCCCCTAACATAGTGCCCTCTGGCCGTGAGGATCCTTGGATTGGGGGTTGAGGGCAGAGTCTGGTGGGTAGGATCCCCGACCCTTCCTCACGGCTTCAGGCAATGAGTAGAGGAGGCATTTCTGGGAGTTTTCATTTTTGTTACAGATGCAAATGAGCCTAACTTATTTGCCTTCCTGAAAACTCCATGCAGTGTACAGCAGCAACATATTTTTTAAAAGATAAAATTCATTTAATCTAAAGTTTACCATAACCATTTCAAAATGTTCAATTCAGTGATTGTTAGTATACTTACTATGTTATGTAAGCATACCAGTAACTCCAGAACATTCTTATCACCCCAAAAGAAACCCATATCCATTACAGTTATCCCCACTCACGCCTCCCTACTTTTTTGTTTCTTTATTTTATAATTGGAGGAAAATTGCTTTACAATGTTGAGTTGATTTCTGCTGTACAACAGTGAGAATCAGCCATAATTATACATACATTACCTCCCCCCCCCACCTCAGTATTCTCGCCTAGAGAATTCCATGGGCTGTATAGTCCATGGAGTTGTGAAGAGCTGGACACGATTGTGACATTCACTTTCACTTTTCACTTTTGCCTCCCTCATGAGCCTCTCTCCCCTCCACCCATCCCAGGCTGTGCTCCCTGTGTTGTATAGTAACTTCTCGTCAGCTATCTTTTTTATACATGATAGTATATATAATACTGATGCTACATTCTCCATTTGTCCCACTCTCTCCTTCCCCCAAAGCCACAGTTATAAAGGACACATGTACCCCATTGTTCACAATAGCCAGGATATGGAAGCAACTTAGATATGGAAGGGATAAAGTTGTGGTACATAAGTACAGTAGAATTTTACTCAGCTATAAAAAAGAACGAATTTTAGTCAGTTCTATTGTGGTGAATAAACACAGCCTGTTATACAGAGTGAAGAAAGTCAGGAACAGAAAAACAAGTATCATATTTTAACACACATATATGGAATTTAGAAAAATGGTATTGATGAACCTATTTGCAGAGCAGGAATTGAGTCTCAGATATATAGAAGAGACCTCCCTACTTTCTGTCTCTTCAGATTTGTGTATTCTGGACATTTTGTGAGTGGAATTGCATAATAGGTGACCTTTTGTGTCTGACTTCTGTCAGTTCAGTTCAGTTCAGTCTCTCAGTCATCTCTGACTCTTTGTGACTCTTTGGACTGCAGCACACCAGGCCTCCCTGTTCATCACCAACTCCTGGAGTTTACTCAGACTCATGTCCATTGAGTCAGTGATGTCATCCAAAAATCTCATCCTCTGTCATCCCCTTCTCCTCCCACCTTCAGTCTTTCCCAGCATCAGGGTCTTTTCAAATGAGTCAGCACTTCACATCAGGTGGCCAAAGTATTGGAGTTTCAGCTTCAACATCAGTCCTTCCAATGAATATTCAGGACTGATTTCCTTTAGGATGGACTGGTTTGATCTCCTTGCAGTACAAGGGACTCTCAAGAATCTTCTCCAACACCACAGTTCAAAAGCATCAATTCTTTGGCACTCAGCTTTCTTTATAGTCCAACTCTCATATCCATACATGACTACTGGGAAAACCATAGCCTTAACTAGATGGACCTTTATTGGCAAAGTAGCGTCTCTGCTTTTTAATACTCTGTCTAGGTTGGTCATAACTTTTCTTCCAAGGAGTAAGCATCTTTTAATTTCATGGCTGCAGTCACCATCTGTAGTGATTTTGGAGTTGGAAAAAATAAAGTCTGACACTGTTATCCCACCTATTTGCCATGAAGTGATGGGACTGGATGCCATGATCTTAGTTTTCTAAATGTTGAGCTTTAAGCCAACTTTTTCACTCTCCTCTTTCACTTTCATCAAGAGGCTCTTTAGTTCTTCTTCACTTTCTACCATAAGGGAGGTATCATCTGCATATCTGATGTTATTGATATTTCTCCCGACAATCTTGATTCCAGCTTCTGCCTCATCTAGACCAGCATTTCTCATGATGTACTTCTGCATATAAGTTAAATAAGCAGGGTGGCAATATACAGCCTTGATGCACTCCTTTTCCTATTTGCAACCAGTCTGTTGTTCCATGTCCAGTTCTAACTGTTGCTTCCTGACCTGCTTACAGGTTTCTTAAGAGGCAGGTCAGGTGGTCTGGTATTCCCATCTCTTGAAGAATTTTCCACAGTTTATTGTGATCCACACAGTCAACAGCTTTGGCATAGTCAAGAAAGCAGAAATAGATGTTTTTCTGGAACTCTCTTGCTTTTTCAACAATCCAGCAGAAGTTGGCAATTTGATCTCTGGTTCCTCTGCCTTTTCTAAAACCAGCTTGAACATCTGGAAGTTAACAGTTTAGGTATTGTTGAAGCCTGGCTTGGGGAATTTTGAGGATTATTTTACTGGCATGTGAGATGAGTGCAATTATGTGGTAGTTTGAGCATTCTTTGGCATTGCTTTTCTTTGGGATTGGAATGAAAACTGAATTTTTCCAGTCCTGTGGCCACTGCTGAGTTTTCCAAATTTGCTGGCATATTGAGTGCAGCACTTTCACAGCATCATCTTTTAGGATTTGAAATAGCTCAACTGGAATTCCATCACCTCCACTAGCTTTGTTCATAGTGATGCTTCCTAAGGCCCACTTGACTTCACATTCCAGGATGTCTGGCTCTAGATGAGTGATCACTCCATCATGATTATCTGGGTCGTGAAGATCTTTTTTGTATGGTTCTTCTGTGTATTCTTGCCACCTTTTCTTAATATCTTCTGCTTCTGTTAGGTCCATACATACCATTTCTGTCCTTTGTCGAACCCATCTTTGCATGAAAAGTTCCCTTGGTATCTCCAATTTTCTTGAAGAGATCTCTAGTCTTTCCCATTCTGTTGTTTTCCTCTATTTCTTTGCATTGATCACTGAGGAAGGCTTTCTTATCTCTCCTTGAGATTCTTTGGAACTCTGCATTCAAATGGCTATATCTTTCCTTTTCTCCTTTGCTTTTTGCTTCTCTTCTTTTCACAGCTATTTGTAAGGCCTCCTCAGACAGCCGTTTTGCTTTTCTGCATTTCTTTTCCTTGAGGATGGTCTTGCTCCCTGTCTCCTATACAATGTCACAAACCTCTATCCATAGTTCATCAGGTACTGCAGATGGTGACTGCAGCCATGAAATTAAAAGACGCTTACTCCTTGGAAGAAAAGTTATGACCAACCTAGACAGTATATTCAAAAGCAGAGACATTACTTTGCCTCCATCTTTGCATGAAATGCTCCCTTGATATCTCTAATTTTATTGAGGAGATGTCTAATCTTTCCCATTCTATTGTTTTCCTCTATTTCTTTACATTGCTCGCTGAGGAAGGCTTTCTTATGTCTCCTTGCTATTCTTTGGAACTCTGCATTCAAACGGGTATATCTTTCCTTTTCTCCTTTGCTTTTCACTTCTCTTTTCACAGCTATTTGTAAGGCCTCCTCAGAGAGCCATTTTGCTTTTTTGCATTTCTATTTTTTGTGGATGGTCTTGCTCCCTGTCTCCTGTACAATGTCACGAACCTCCATCCATAGTTCATCAGGCACTCTATCAGATCTAGTCCCTTAAATCTATTTCTCACTTCCACTGTATAATCATAAGGAATTTGATTTAGGTCATACCTGAATGGTGTAGTGGTTTTCCCTACTTTCTTCAATTTAAGTCTGAATTTGGCAATAAGGAGTTCATGATCTGAGCCACAGTCAGCTCCCGGTCTTGTTTTTGCTGACTATATAGAGCTTCTCCATCTTTGGCCGTAAAGAATATAATCAATCTCATTTCAGTGTTGGCCATCTGGTGATGTCCACGTGTGGAGTCTTCTCTTGCATTGTTGGAAGAGGGTGTTTGCTGTGACCAGTGCATTCTCTTGGCAGAACTCTATTAGCCTTTGCCCTGCTTCATTCTGTACTCCAAGGCCAAATTTGCCTGTTACTCCAGGTGTTTCTTGACTTCTACTTTTGCATTCCAGTCCACTATAATGAAAAGGACATCTTTTTTGGGTGTTAGTTCTAAAAGGCCTTGTAGGTCTTCATAGAACCATTCACCTTCAGCTTCTTCAGCGTTACTGGTTGGGGCATAAACTTGGATTATAACGAACAGAGATCATTCTGTCGTTTTTGAGATTGCATCCAAGTACTGCATTTCAGACTCCTTTGTAGACTATAATGGCTACTCCGTTTCCTCTAAGGGATTCCTGCCCACAGTAGTAGATATAATGGTCATCTGAGTTAAATTCATCCATTCCAGTCCATTTTAGTTTGCTGATTCCTAAAATGTCGATGTTCACTCTTGCCATCTCCTGTTTGACTACTTCCAATTTGCCTTGATTCAGGGACCTAACATTCCAGGTTCCTATGCAATATTGCTCTTTACAGCATTGGACCTTGCTTCTATCACCAGTCACATCCACAGCTGGGTGTTGTTTTTGCTTTGGCTCCATCCCTTCATTCTTTCTGAAGTTATTTCTCCTCTGATCTCCAGTAGCATATTGGGCACCTACCAACCTGGGGAGTTCATCTTTCAGTGTCCTCTCTCTTTGCCTTTTCATACTGTCCATGGGGTTCTCAAGGCAAGAATTCTGAAGTGGTTTGCCATTCCCTTCTCCAGTGGATCACATTCTGTCAGACCTCTCCACCTTCCCCCTTCCATCTTTGGTGGCCGCACACGGCATGGCCTAGTTTCACTGAGCTAGACAAGCCGTAATCCATGTGATCAGATTGGCTAGTTTTCTGTGATTGTGGTTTCAGTCTGTCTGGTCTCTGATGCTCTCTCACTACCTACCGTCGTACTTTCGGTTTCTCTTTACTTGCACGTGGGGTTAATATTGTTTATTTATGCCTTCTTTTTTTTTTATCTAATAGAGTTTTATCTTTATTAACATTTTCTAAGAGCCCAAAATCACTGCAGATGGTGACTGCAGCCATGAAATTGAAAGACGCTTACTCCTTGGAAGAAAAGTTATGACCAACCTAGATAGCATTTTCAAAAGCAGAGACATTACTTTGCCAACTAAGGTCCTTCTAGTCAAGGCTGTGGTTTTTCCTGTGGTCATGTATGGATGTGAGAGTTGGACTGTGAAGAAGGCTGAGCACCAAAGAATTGATGCTTTTGAACTGTGGTGTTGGAGAAGACTCTTGAGAGTCCCTTGGACTGCAAGGAGATCCAACCAGTCCATTCTGAAGGAGATCAACCCTGGGATTTCTTTGGAAGGAATGATGCTAAAGCTGAAACTCCAGTACTTTGGCCACCTCATGCTAAGAGTTGACTCATTGGAAAAGACACTGATGATGGGAGGGATTGGGGGCGGGAGGAGAAGGGGACGACCAAGGATGAGATGGCTGGATGGCATCACGGACTCGATGGACATGAGTCTGAGTGAACTCCGGGAGATGGTGATGAACAGGGAGGACTGGCGTGCTGCTATTCATGGGGTCGCAAAGAATTGGACACGACTGAGCGACTGAACTGAACTGAACTGAAGAGCCAAGTTAGGCTTTGTTAATCTTTTCTACTGTATCTTTATCCATTCTCCTACTTTCCTTGATATGCTGCTGTTTTTCTAATTTCTTAGTTTTTGCTCATTAATTTAAAACCTTTCTTTCATAATATAAACATTCTAAGACTGCAAAGTTTTATCTTAATACTGATAATACTGATTTCTCTACATGCCTGGAATATGATATACAGTATTGTGATCATTCACTTCTATGTTTTAAATGTCCATTATTATTTCTTCTTCATTGACAAGAGTTTTGGATAATTTCCAAATATTTGGAAATTTTTATTATTTACTTCTAAATCAACTGCATATGGTAAGAGAATGTAGTTTATATGATGTTAGAGATGTTACTTTGGCCACCTCATGCGAAGAGTTGACTCATTGGAAAAGACTCTGATGCTGGGAGGGATTGGGGGCAGGAGGAGAAGGGGACGACCGAGGATGAGATGGCTGGATGGCATCACGGACTCGATGGACGTGAGTCTGAGTGAACTCTGGGAGTTGGTGATGGACAGGGAGGCCTGGCGTGCTGCATTCATGGGGTCTCAAAGAGTCGGACATGACTGAGTGACTGAACTAAACTGAACTGATCAGATCTAGTCCCTTAAATCTATTTCTCATTTCCACTCTTTAATCGTTAGGGATTTAATTTAGGCCATACCTGAATGGTCTGGTGGTTTTCCCTACTTTCTTCAATTTAAGTCTAAATTTGGCAATAAGGAGTTCATGATCTGAGTCACAGTCAGCTCCCGGTCTTGTTTTTGCTGACTGCATAGAACTTCTCCATCTTTGGCTGCAAAGAATATAATCAGTCTGATTTCAGTGTTGACCATCTGGTGATGTCCATGTGTAGAGTCTTCTGTTGTGTTGTTGGAAGAGGGTGTTTTTTATGACCAGTGTGTTCTCTTGTCAAAACTCTTATTAGCCTTTGCCCTGCTTCATTCTGTACTCCAAGGTCAAATTTGCCTGTTACTCCAGGGTTTCTTGACTTCCTACTTTTGCATTCCAGTCCCCTAAAATGATAAGAACATCTTTTTTGGGTATTAGTTCTTGAAGGTCCTGTAGGTCTTCATAGAACCGTTTAACTTCAGTTTCTTCAGCATTACTGGTTGGAGCATAGACTTGAATTACTCTGATACTGAATGGTTTGCCTTGGAAACGAACAGAGATCATTCTGTCATTTTTGAGATTGCATCTAAGAACTGCATTTCAGACTCTTTTGTTGACTATGATGGCTACTCCATTTCTTCTAAGAGATTCTTGCTCACAGTAGCAAATATAATGGTCGTCTGAGTTAAATTCGCCTGTTCCAGTCCATTGTAGTTTGCTGATTCCTAAAATGTTGACATTCACTCTTGCCATCTCCTGTTTGACCACTTCCAATTTGCCTGATTCATGGACCTAACATTCCACGTTCCTATGCAATACTGCTCTTTACAGCATTGGACCTTGCTTCCATCACCAGTCACATCCAATACAGGTGAGCAGTTTTACATGCTCATCTATGTTGTAAGGAGTATGACTGCTTCATTTCTTTTTCTTGCTGAGTAATGTTCCCTTCTGTGGATATGTAATTTTGTTTTATCCGTTCATCAGTTGATAGATATTTGGATTTTTTTCTACTTTTAGGCTTTTATCAATAAACAGTGAACATCTCTGCACAAGTATTTGTGTGGACATGTGTTTTCAGTTCTCTTGGATGTAAAACTAGGAGTGAAATTGCTGGGTCACATGGTAATCCTGTGTTTACTATTTTGAGGAATTGGCAAGCTGTTTTCCACAGCAGTGTGTCATTCTTCACCCCACCTGCCATGTAGGAGGGTTCCAGTTTCTCCACAACCTTGCCAACACTTGCTGTTTTCTGTTTTCTTGATGACCATCTTAGTAGGTGAGATTGCACCTCATTGATTCCCATTTTCCTGATGATGCGTGTTGGACATTTGTGTATCTTTTGTAGAGAAATGTGTAAATAAATCCTAGGCCCATTTTTCAGTTGGATTGTTTTTCTTTTTGTTGCTGAGTTGTACAAGTTAATTATAATGTGGACAATGGAGCTTTATCCGTTACATGGCTTACATATATTTTCTCCTGCTCCATGGATTAGCTTTGTACTTCCTTGATGGTGTCTTTTGAAGTATAACATATTTTAGTCTTGATTAAGTCCATCATACCTATTTCTTCTGTTGCCTGTGGTTTTGATGTCATATTTAAGAAACCAAATCCAAGGTCAGAAGCTTTACATCTAAGTTTTCTTCTATGAGTTTTATGGTTTTAGCTTTTACAGTCAAGTCCTTTATCTATTTTGAGTTGGTGTTTGTATATGGTGTAAGGTAGGGGTCCAGATTCATTCCCTTGTCTGTGGATATTCAGTCATACCAGCACCACTTGTTGGAGAGACTGTCTTTTCCCCACTTGGCACTCTTGTCAAAAATCAATTAGCCAAAGACTTTGTGCTCAATACAGTAGGCCTGGGTTCAATCCCTGGTCAGGGAACTAGACCCCACATGCCACATCTAAGAGTTTGAATGCCCCAACGAAGATCCCGTGGACTTCAACTAAGACCTCATGAGGCCAAATTAAAAGAAGAAAAAAAATCAGTTAGCCATAGTTGTTTGGGTTTATTTCTGGGCTTTCAAGTCTGTTCCACTGGTCTCTATGTCTGTCCTTGTGCAAGTATGACACTGTTTTAATCACTGTAGATTTATCATAAGTTTTGAAATTGGAGTAAGAGTCTTCTGACTTCATTAATTTCCAAGATTGTTTTAGCTATTCAGTGTCCTCACAGTTATGTATGAATTTTAGGATCAGCTTGTCCATTTCTGGGAGAAAAAAGCAGTTGGAATTTTGATACAATTTTGTGTTGAATTTGCAGACGATTCTGGGGATTAATGCTCTCTTACCAATATTAAGTTGTTCAAATCATGAATTTAGTCTAGCTTCCCATTTCTGTCATTTTTAAATTCTTTAAACAATACTTTGTAGTTTTCATTATAAGACAGGTACATCTATGCTTGGTGTGTCCATGCATTCTCAGTTGTGTCCAACTCTTTGTGACCTTAAAAAAAGTTTGTCCCAGAGTATTTTATTCTTTCTGATACTATTATAAATGGAATTGTTTTCTTTTTGGATTGCTAGTGTATGTAAATACTAATAAACCCTTTGACCTTGGATTAGGTAATGGTTTCTTAAATAGAGAAACACAGATTTTTGTATATTGACCTTATTAGCACTAACAGTTTGTGTGTGTGTGTGTGTGTGTGTGTGTGTGTGTGTGTGTGTGTATTTTTCAGGATTTTCTATATATAAGATCTTATTCTCTGTGAGCAGGGATATTTCACTTTTCCCTATTCAGGTTGGACGCCTTTTATTTTCTTTCTTGACTATTGCCTTGTTTGGAACTTTTGAGTGTAATGTTGAAGCAAAGTGGCATGAGTGTGAATTCTCATCTTTCCTGGTCTTAGGGAGAGCATTCAGGCCTTCTCAGTGGAGTGTGATGTCAACCATGTGCTTTTCATGCTTTCTTTTTGTCATGTTGAAGTTCTCTCTATACTAATTTCTTGAGTATTTTTTAATCATGAAAGAACAGTGTATTTTTTTTGAAGCACTATGTCTTGGGAATTCTGAAGGAAAAACACTGTTTATTTGCAGCTAGAAAAAGAGAAAACTTGACTGAAGACAAAACAACAAAATCACAATCAAATAGACAAAAATTGTGTGTAGGTCAAATAAAAGGTCATTTGAGAATTCCCTTGAAGGCTTGATGCCTATAGAGGCGGCAGCTTGCTGATTGAAGGAAAAACACTGTTTATTTGCAGCTAGAAAAAGAGAAAACTTGACTGAAGACAAAACAACAAAATCACAATCAAATAGACAAAAATTGTGTGCAGGTCAAATAAAAGGTCATTTGAGAATTCCCTTGAAGGCTTGATGCCTATAGAGGCGGCAGCTTGCTGATAATCAGAGGTGTAGATGTGCCAAGGTCTCTTCAGTGTTGGAAGAATCAGCCTAATGAGAAAAGGAACTTTGTCAGTCAGCCCTTGGGTGAGATTGAGAAAATGTTCCCTGTACTGTTAAAAGACACAGCATGGTGATTCTGATAATTATTTGTTCACTTCCATTTCAGTTCAGTTCAGTCGCTCAGTCGTGACTGACTCTTTGTGACCCCATGGAGTGCAGCACGCCAAGCCTCCCTGTCCATCACCAACTCCCGGGGTTTACCCAAACTCATGCCCATTGAGTCGGTGATGCCATCCAACCATCTCATCCTCTGTCGTCCCCTTCTCCTCCCACCTTCAGTCTTTCCCAGCATCAGGGTCTTTTTAAATGAGTCAGTTCTTCACATCAGGTGGCCAAAGTATTGGAGTTTCAGCTTCAACATCTGTCCTTCCAATGAATACCCAGGATTGATCTCTTTTAGGATGGACTGGTTTGATCTCCTTGCAGTCCAAGGGACTCTCAATGCCCAAACTCATGCCCATTGAGTCGGTGATGCCATCCAACCATCTCATCCTCTGTCGTCCCCTTCTCCTCCCACCTTCAGTCTTTCCCAGCATCAGGGTCTTTTTAAATGAGTCAGTTCTTCACATCAGGTGGCCAAAGTATTGGAGTTTCAGCTTCAACATCTGTCCTTCCAATGAATACCCAGGATTGATCTCTTTTAGGATGGACTGGTTTGATCTCCTTGCAGTCCAAGGGACTCTCAAGAATCTTCTCCAACACCACAGTTCAAAAGCATCAATTCTTCAGCATTCAGCTTGCTTTATAGTCCAACTCTCACATCCATACATGACTACTGGAAAAAACATAGCCTTGACTAGATGGACCTTTGTTGGCAAAGTAATGTCTCTGCTTTTTAATATGCTATCTAGGTTGGTCATAACTTTTCCTCCAAGGAGTAAGCATCTTTTAATTTCATGGCTGCAATCACCATCTGCAGGAGCCCAAAGAAACAGTCTGCCACTATTTCCACTTTTTCTCCATCTATTTCCCATGAAGTGATGGGACCTGATGCCATGATCTTAGTTTTCTGAATCTTGAGCTTTATGCCAGCTTTTTCACTCTCCTCTTTCACTTTCATCAAGAGGCTCTTTACTTATTCTTCACTTTCTGCCATAAAGGTGGTGTCATCTGCATATCTGGCATTATTGATATTTCTCCTGGCAATCTTGATTCCAGCTTGTGCTTCATCCAGCCCAGCGTTTCTCATGATGTACTCTGCATATAAGTTAAATAAGCAGGGTGACAATATACAGCTTTGACGTACTCTTTTTCCTACGTGGAACCAGTCTGTTGTTCCATGTCCAGTTCTAACTGTTGCTTCCTGATCTGCTTACAGGTTTCTCAAGAGGCAGATCAGATGGTCTGGTATTCCCATCTCTTGGAGCATTTTCCACAGTTTCTTGTGATCCACACAGTCAAAGGCTTTGGCATAGTTACTTTACAGAAGTGCGTTTATTTTTTTTAGAAGAGCATTGGTAATTCCATTTGTTCTTAAAGAAAAGGACATGATCTGTAAATGGCCACAACCACCTGTGTGTGGATTTTGGTGAATTTCTGTCACTCGAGTGCATATTGGACTCTATTTTTTTTGTTACTGCTTTTATTATTGTTTTTAACTTGCCAATTATATCTGCATATATTTTAAAGAGCCAAATAACCCCCAAGAGTTATAAAAAACAGTGTCATTGTGCCCTGAGCCCTGTAACACAAGCACACCAACTTTGAAGGCATCAGCCAAGCCAAGGGCAGTCTGGTGGTGGTGCCCTGGCAGAGGGCACATGTGTGCTGGTGGTAGAGGGGGCCCGTGTGGACAAGCACAGTGCAGAGGGGAGTCAGAGGTTAGGAATGAAAGCAAACTTGAGTGGATATCCTGCATATCAGACCCGGAGCCTGATCTGGTAAGAATGGTGAACCACAGTCAAAGCCAGTCAGCCACAGAGAGGAGAGCCTTTGAAGTCACCTCTTCTGTAACCTTGTGGCCACGCCAGTGTTTCTGGGAAGGCAGTGGCCTCTGTCAGCAGCAACGGGGTGCTGACTTGCCCCCTCCAGATTCCTGAGCCTCACCCTGCAGCCTAGTGTGGGGGAGAGGGGATGCCCTGGTCCTGCTGTCCCCTGAGCTCTCAGTGGTGAACATGACCCTGACCGCCATCCTGACAGTGAGCATCTGCTACCAGAAGAGGCAAGAGAAGCCAGGCCTGGATGTTGTGCTCTGCTCTGGGCCACCCTAACTTACACACGAGCAGATTCCCATCCACCACCCACAGGCCTGGCCTCAGGGCAGTGCATGGTCAGCACAGGAGCCTCGCAAAGAGTTCTGCCGTCAGTGTCCAGCATCTGTATCCTTCATCCCAGGAGTCACCTCCTGCCTCCCTTCCTTGGCATTGCCCATATTTATCCTGATAATTTGGTGAGCAATAACATTTCCAAGTTCTGTTTGATTTTCTTATTGAGAAAAATTTAGCCAATTAAAAGCTTCCAAAAATACTCTAAGAAAAATGATCAAGCGTTGATGTTGCCCAACAGGGGACAGTCTGCCTGGAAGTACGTCTCTTCTCTGCCCTCAATCCCGGCGGGAACGACTCAGTCATTAATCAACCAGGTGGATAAGCCTAACGTAAGAACTACATTCTTGCACCATAGCTTCACAAAAGTGAAATACACTGATGGCAGAAGCATTTGACAGTGTTTCAAGGCTTTTACAATTTAAATGTCTTGAAACCACACATTCTGTTATATGTGCACTAGTGATTTCTCTCAGTCCTTGTCATTGTCGTTTATAAAATAAAGTATTCATTTTTCTTTGAAAGAGTAATTGGGATATCCCCTTGTGTTAGGTAAAGGTTACTTTGCCACATTTTAAGTGAAAATATGGAGATGGAAGCGCTGATCCTACCCTGAGAAGGTGTGGGGAGCAGCACTGATGGTGCTCTGGACCATGCAGACCAGCAGCCCACTTCCAGGAGTTTATTTAGTGGAACCGCGAGGTCAGTTGTGCAAAGTTTTATATACCCTGGATGGTCATGGCAGCCACTTCTGATAGTGAAAATTTAGAGTCAATTTCTGTATGCAAAATTTAAGACAGTGGTTAAATTACAGTTAAATTTGCCAATAACATGGAACATCATGTAGCCATTAAGAGCATACAGATTTAAATGTATCTTAATATTTTATCATATTCACTTTTGAAAGATATTATACATATAATATATGCATGTATAATGATAAAATATGTGTTCAGTTCAGTCGCTCAGTCTTGTCTGACTCTTTGCAACCCCATGAATCGCAGCACGCCAGGCTTCCCTGTCTATCACCAGCTCCTGGCTGCTGCTGCTGCTAAGTCACTTCAGTCGTGTCCGACTCTGTGTGACCCCATAGACGGTAGCCCACCAGACTCCCCCGTCCCTGGGATTCTCCAGGCAAGAACACTGGAGTGGGTTGCCATTTCCTTCTCCAATGCATGAAAGTGAGAAGTGAAAGTGAAGTCGCTCAGTCATGTCCGACTCAGCGACCCCATGGACTGCAGCCCACCAGGCTCCTCCGTCCATGGGATTTTCCAGGCAAGAGTACTGGAGTGGGGTGCCATTGCCTTCTCCGACCAGCTCCTGGAGTTCACCCAAACTCATATTGTGTGATCCTATTAAGTGTGTGTCTGTGTGGGTGTATGTGCAGACACATAGTATGTACATGTTAGCATTTACAGAGAAAAAGTTCCGAAAGGTTAGGCACCGCAATGTTGAGATTGATATTATGATAACGAGGGGTGTGTTAGGTGGAGTCTTTTCGTTTTCTGCTTCTTATTCATGAATTAATTATGTTTTTATGTCATAAAACTCAAAAGTTTATATAATAAGTAACTTAATGTAAATTTAAATAATCATAGCTTGTTCCTTTTTCCTGGCTGGTTATATAGCTGAGTGGCTATTCTGGCAAAATGCTCGGCTTACTAAAGTCAGCAGTTACGGCCGTGGCTTCCCGTCTTCAGTGAGTTTGGCTGGAGAAGGCGCTCGGTACATGGACGTCTGACAGCATCCGTCTGTGCCTCTTCCTGCAGGTGGTGACACTCGGGTCCAGCCCACGCAGCGGCTCTATACCGTGGCCCTGCCTCCTAAGGGGTGGGTTCCCCCTCTCCCGGAGCCGCCAAGCTGCTCAAGTTCAGAGAGCTCTTCCAGCAGTGAGGACACAGGAGGTAAGGCAACAGACAGCCCTAAGGGATTTCCAGGGTCACAACCTCACGTGAACTTTAATGGGGGTGAGTGTCACGTGGCCATGTGGCCTGCAGTCATTACAGACACTTGTGAAGATGCGTGACAGCACCAACTCAGGTTGGGAGGGGACTCAGGTTGGGGTGTGATCTCAGCCCCATTGTTAACACATTACACCTCAGGAGAAGTCTGGCGTTAATATGTCCAAACTTGAAAGTGCTTCTCTTGTTAAGTGAACTTTTTTTCTTTACTTTCCAATTTTTTTCAAAATTTCCAAGATTGTTATCAGTTTTGTAATCATGGAAATAACTTAGGTTGCATGTCTGGTAGAAAACTGAACAATGCTGTCAGATGTTTTATGAGTGACGGAGGTGCACTGGGGGTGGTACAGAGGCTGCATGTCACATTCATGCCTTAAAAATTCTCCCTTTAATTTATTGCTTTAAAACTTCCTTAAGAAGAATTCGGAATTTTCAGATAAAATTTTCCCCAGATGGTTTTAACAAGTAATAAACTAAGAAACTCTATACCATACGCCTTAATTAATTTGCATATTAAGCAAATATGACTTTCTACTAGATTGATCTTTCTGACTTCCTAAGAATCAGAAACCATAAAATCAAAAATGAGATAGTTAAAGAGTGATATATTTATCTTTTTAAGCCCTGTTGAAAATCTTTGGAATATAATTATTGGAAAAATAGATTGTTCCATTAGAAAATTAAGCCATGTCCTTATAAAGACAAATCGCCTTGGTGACATACTCGCTGTGTACCTCGGGTGTTTAATAACAAAGTGCAGACTCACCCTGGAGCTGCCGCCACAGCGAGCTCCACCCCCGAGCCTCCCAGGCAGGCCTGTGCACGGCACCCCAGCTGAGAGCTTTCTGGGTACACTACTAAGCTAGAGGAGTGTCCTTCCGGGAGATGAAAAGCTCCACAGTCTTGTTGCTGGCAATTTAAGCAGAGAGTGTGAGGACTGGAGTCAGAAAAGAAGAAAAGTCCAGTGGGACAGTGTCCACCATTTGTGTCCGTTTGAATGCACAGCGCCGTTAAAGTCAGTTCAGTAGTTACTTCTAAAGAAGTTGAGGAGGAAGCGTCAGTGCAGAAGGTCGTTGCCCCATATGTGCCCGTGGCGTCCTGCCTCCCCTGGCTCAGCCTGGGCACAGGCGACAGGCTGCTGGTGACCCCCAAGGCCAATCCCCTCCTCGCCTCAGGCCTTGTCCAGACCCCTGGTTTGTCAGACTCTGTGCAGCCAGAGGCACGTCCCTCCGCTGTAGGCATTCACATTCTGCCATCCTAACAGTGCTTCAGCAGCTTTGCAAAGATCCTTTGTTCATCCTGCAAAGGAGGAGTCCCTGCCTGCCACTGCCAGCAGGTGAAGTTCTGGGACCTCTACAGAGAGACATTACATTCACATGTTCTACACAGAAATAGGAACCTCAACTTTCTTATGAACTGAAAAACAGGCCAGCCTCTAGGAAAGAGGGCCTTTTCTTCTCTGTTACGCCAATCCTTCTTTTTTAAAGAAAAGTATTTTGTTTTTCTGGACTACAGAAACACTTACTATAGAAAAGTCGAGCATTATAGAAAACACACAGGAAGTAAAACATTACCTAAGACCACCTGGGCAAGATCTCAATAAACATTTTTTGAAAATTCTCCCTGTACATGTTGTATGTACACATGCAGCTTTTATAAAAGTATATATTATACGTCCTGCATTATAAACCACTCTCCACACTTGGTGTGTTATGGAGATTTTTTTTTCCATTTCATTGCATATAGATGTATTTATATCATTTTTTTTAAAGTAGCTGAAATCTGTCTTATGTAAGCAACTTGTTTATAACTAGGCTCCCCTTTCCCACACTGAAAGACATCTAGAACTTTCCCTAGTGCTCGATACGCTCTTGGCATATGAACACTGTCATCAGTGCGACAGTGCGACAGTTATGATCTCTGCCGGGCGTCGGCACCCTGGTATCTGTTTTCAGGTCTGTGGTTTCACTGACCGTGAGGTGCCTCCAGGTGTCTTTTCTACACTCTCCCACCTTCTGCTGTCCGGGCCATTTCCCGGTTCCTCCTTGCTAGCCTCTTGTTTTGGATCTTCCTCTGGAGAGGTCTTCCTTTTCCAGATTTCCTACGAAATCTCCCTTGCTTTGGTTTTAATTCCTCCGCGGACGTCTGTGGCGTGGTTTCTCCCGCTCAGGGTTCTCACGCCCCCCTTTCAGCAGCCTCCGCTATGCTGTTTGTGACGGGGTGGCTCCTGGGCCCTGCGGCTCTCCGTAGAGGGCCAGCGGGCTCTGGTGGACATGGAGCTCCTCGCGGGGCTCCTGTGGGCTCCTCCCATGACCTCCACCCTGCCTGCAGAAACAGCCCCTGCAGGTTGGGTTCCTGCGCCCTGGGCTCCCGTCTGCTCCTGCCAGTCCTGTTCTTGCTGGTCAGTCCTGCTGGGGCCCAGCTGTGCGGTGGTTGGTGTCTCATTCGCTGATCTCACACACATCCTGTGTCCATCTGAGACGTGCCACGACTGCTGTCACCCTGTTCTGACCTGCCCACCATGCAACCAGCAGGCAGCGTCAGGTCCCACGGCCCTCTGCCCTCTGCCTGGTCACCCCAGCATGGGGGCCTCTTCTTCGCAAGGTCCTTCCCCACTTCCTCTCTTGGCCTTCTTGACCCCACACCCACCTCAGAAATGCAGGTGCCTCACCCCCCTTGCCTTCCATCCAGTATGTGATTATTTCTACAACTTTTTGCTCTCGCAGCCTCACCTCCAACTCTTGGGGGCTGGAGCCCCAACTTGCCAGGTGGCTGGGGGTGTGGGAAGGGGCTGGGGTCTGCAGCCCCACTGCTGAATGTATATGTGGCCTTCCTTGCTTCTCCAACCTGTTTCCTTGACTACCTGATGGTAATAATCCTGCACTGGCAAACCCCACACTCGCTGTGCCAATCACATTGGGTTTGTTGCACAGCTTGTACAAATGTGAGAACTGCCAACTCTTAATTCCCTAAGGCACTGGCGCCTGCTGGAGTTAAGTCTTCAGTCAATATTTGATGACCAAGTTGAATATTTATAAAAACAGCCAGTAAGGAAGCACCAGTCCTTTCTCCTCGTTCATAATTGCAACTGGTTTGACTGTATTGACATGGTTTTTGTGTTCAGATCAGGCTGCAAAGTCATTAAAATCAAGTCGTTTTTATGGGAGGCTATTATGATTATTATTCTAATAGCAAGCTCTACTCTTGGGGGCTGGAGCCCCAACTTGCCAGGTGGCTGGGGGTGTGGGAAGGGGCTGGGGTCTGCAGCCCCACTGCTGAATGTATATGTGGCCTTCCTTGCTTCTCCAACCTGTTTCCTTGACTACCTGATGGTAATAATCCTGCACTGGCAAACCCCACACTCGCTGTGCCAATCACATTGGGTTTGTTGCAAAGCTTGTACAAATGTGAGAACTGCCAACTCTTAATTCCCTAAGGCACTGGCGCCTGCTGGAGTTAAGTCTTCAGTCAATATTTGATGACCAAGTTGAATATTTATAAAAACAGCCAGTAAGGAAGCACCAGTCCTCTCTCCTCGTTCATGATTGCAACTGGTTTGACTGTATTGACATGGTTTTTGTGTTCAGATCAGGCTGCAAAGTCATTAAAATCAAGTCGTTTTTATGGGAGGCTATTATGATTATTATTCTAATAGCAAGCTCCAGTTGAAATAGTTATTAACTTCGTGGCTTTTGGAAACATGAGCTCACTGCACAATTCTAATGTGGATTCACTGTGAGTTAAACAACCATCCTTTCAATGTGTTTGACAGATTTAGGCCGCAGTTCTGAGGCAGATCAGTTTTCAGATCTTATTGACTCTGTCTGGGCTGAAAAAATCTTGATGCATGCTTTCCAGAGCTTCCCAGGTGTGGAACAGAGCGGGCACTCTGTTTGACTGAGAAGGTGTGACTTTTACCAGACGCACGTGAAGTTGAGACAGAGTCCTAGGTGGGCTCTCAGTGTAGAATCTGATCTAGGGCTGCAGTCAGCACACACCACAGTCGCTCATGGGCCCAGCAGTCACACTCAGAGTTATTAGCAGGTTTCATTCTTGTCTGGAGCCCTCATGGACAGGCCCGGGGCAGCAAGGCGCTCTGCTGCTCTGGGGCTGCAGTTCTTGTCCCAGTGGGGGCCCCGCACTTGGTGTTCTGGGTGTTGTCTTGCCACCCTGGTTGCTGGGTTGGGGGAGCTTGTGTCCCGCCTCTGTGTCTGCATGCTCCCCCGCAACGGGTCTGTAGGGCCTGGGGCCTTCTGGGCTCACAGAGGTGCCATCAGGCTGGTGTCCCAAAAGCACCTCCTCCTGCCTCTGACACTCCTCCTTCTCCCTTCTTGCCCTGCCCGGGCATTCTCCAGAGCTGGCAGGGGGAGGGCTTTTCTCACCCTCTGTCACATTTCGCATTTCCCTTCCATTTCTAGTTTGCAACCAGTTTCCCTGATGTAGTGATGTTAATACTGATTGAGTCCTTCATGCCGCTGCAGTCAATCAGTTCATACTTGGCCTAGAAGTAGTGTTTCTCTAGTGTTGACGTTTATGGGAGGGCTGGCCTGCAGGCTCCCCTTCCAGTGGAGTCTTCCTCCGGTTTTGAAATGAACACTGTGTTGTCCTCACAAAGCACTGTCACTGTTGCTATTCTCTGGAAATGTTTTGTGTGTGTGGCATTTCTTTCTTTGTTAAATGTTTCCCAGAAGTTAGGTGATTCCACCTAGGCCTGTAGCTGGCTGTGGGATTGCTCGCTGATGTATCTGCACAGAGCTGTTCACAGGGTCATCTTCCCGGTCCTTTAGAGTCCACAGGCAGGGTGTTAACACATGGCTTCACCAAGACTGTGTTTACGTTTCCTCTGCCCGTCTGTCCTGTCTTACGCTGTTTGTCTTTCTTCACAGTGTCAGTGCTGGCTGCTGCCTCTCTGTTGGATTTTCTTTTCCTCTTCCTCTCTTTTCTGTGCCTCTTATTGTTGTTTCTTCTACTTTCATCAGGTTTAAGTTGTGTTTTTCTAGCATCTTGCTTACATCATTGATTTTTAGCCTTTTTTCTTTCCTGACATATTTAAGATCATAAATTTGCCTTTAAGCAGAATTTAGTGGCATCCCATATGTTTTCAGTTGTTATAATTTCACTAAGTTTAAAATGTTCAATTTTCCTTATTATGAAAGTTGTATCTGCTCAATGTCTTACAGTTGGGAATCAGAAAAGTACAGTGAAGGAAATAACCTACAATCACAGCACCCAGAAACCACAGTTAACCCCCAGCATCTGGACCTTCACTGTCTCAGTATCATATTAAGTTTTCCTCTTAAGAAGTGCACACCCACAGTTATATAAAAAAGTATGATATGCTTACATTTTACAGCCCTTTTTGCCACATCCTCCTCCTTGGATCCCTGTTTTATAGTCAGAGTAGCAGGCTGACAGCTCCCCATCTTCACAGGGCTGCATTCATGCTACCCTCTCAATACCTGGGGAGAGAAATAACTGGAGGATAATGTCGGTGACTGGCTCAGCTAGACGGGCCTGAAGAATGCAGATACTGGGGAGAAATGAGAGCAGGTCCCCGGATACCACTCTTGGTAGACAGAGAGGATGCCCCCAGATGACTGCAC
Source organism: Cephalophus harveyi (assembly GCA_006410635.1). NCBI lineage: Eukaryota > Metazoa > Chordata > Mammalia > Artiodactyla > Bovidae > Cephalophus > Cephalophus harveyi. The sequence goes on along the minus strand of SJYT01057924.1, from coordinate 269,749 downwards.
ACTGGTCCCCAGATGGCTTTACAGTGACATGATGGAACATCCTATAGGTGACTTTTTTACAAATAAATAAAGGCAAGAATAGACCCTAATGAAGCGAAATCTGATGTTTCCCTTTTTTAACTGAACCTGGAGAATTAAAAAATTTTCATAAGCTGCTGTCATTTTTCAAACATTAATATTTTACAAGACCAACTCAAGGGCCAGCTATTTGGAGGTTCTCATGAATCAGCTGTGGCCTGTTACACTAAGCAGGTCCCTAATGTCAGTTAACATCACCTTTCAAATGAAATAGGAAAGTGCTGTGCTTAGTCATCCACTGTGATTGAGGAGAGAGAGAAAATACAGCTTGTGTGGGACTACATGACTGTCATGTCATGACTTTATGAGCAGTGATTTGAGGTTCATGCGAAGTTCCAGGCAGCAACAGGTCTTCAGTTGTCACGTACATCAAGAGAAAATCAAGGACCAGGGCCAGGGAGGACTCTTTGCCTGTCTCTAGCAGCAGTGCCTGATGTGGCGACCATTCCTGGCTGCAGGGCAGGGCCTCCATGTCACCGGGAGCGGCAGGGAGGCGTTTGGGCGCCTAGATGGATGTGGAGCCCAGAACAAGGGCGGCCACAGCCTCGGGGACTGCAGGGGTGACCCGTGGGCTCTGAGTCTCGAGCCCCTCATCGACCCCACGGCACCTTCCATCTGACGTCAGTGGCAGATCAAGGCTCCAGAGTGGGACTTTCCGGGAGAGGGCTTTTCGTTCCATGGGGTGACACAGTGTTTCAGAAGTCTCACCATGACCTGTGGTGGGCCCAGGGATCACCCGTAAGAGCCTCTGAGTATGGGTGGCAGCACCGCTGTCCTTGGTCAGCTGGAGCAGAGTGGGTGTGTGCTGAGTGTGCACTGGGCATGCACTGCCACCAGAGTGCCAAGATGGGATGGCCAGGGCAACACTGGCAGGGGGTGATTCCTCTCAGGCCCCATGTCCTCCCGCAGGCCTTGCCGCCACACGTCTACTCCAGACCTTCAACTTCTCCAAGAGCCCAGATCTTCCCTTCATTCATGTGTGACCCATTGCTGACTGGGATGGTTCAGTCATCACTTTGCTTCTCATCCCCACATACAAGTAACTCTTTAGGAGGTATTAAAGCACACTGAAAAAGCGTAAGAATTCATGGTTTTTTCCCCAAAACTAGGAGTGAAATTTTCCTCTGGATAAAATTACAACAGCTCTTACATCCTTAAAATCGCCATATGTCATGACTGCAATAATGAATAAATACAGACATACACACACCTTTTTTGGAAGTACAAGTAGGTTGTTAATTTACTTTATGATAAATCCCAGGATCCTTGATAGTGTACTTGGTTTGAATAAAATTAATAATCACTGAAGTAAATGTCTTAAGTTCCTTTTCTACTAAATTTACAAAATCCTAATGGAAAATGTATTTAGCATAGTGAGTTTGTTATGATTCCACTTTACAGAAATTGTTGTATTTGAATTTTTATTTTTATAGATCAGGATCTTCATGATCTGCCAAAGAGAAGAAGAATTAGAAAGCATAAATCAAAGAAAAAATTAAAAAATCCCAATAACATCCATGTAAAACCAGCAGAATCAGAGAAACAGCAGAGTCTTCTGCAAGAAAAATTGCAACCACGGCACACAGATGGCCCCACAATAAGCAAAAATAAAAAAAGGAAACTCAAAAAGAAACAGCAAATGCAAAGGAAGAAAGCAGCTGGCTCACTAACAGGAGCCTCTGGCGTACACTTCATGTACCAGCCCGAGGAGACCAGCAGTGAGCAGGAGGATGTGCAAGCAACTGATGGAGAGAGCTTTGGGGGTGCCACAGGAGGCGGGGCTGCGGGCGCTGTGGAGGAGCAGGTCCTGCCCCTTGAGGAGGGAGGAGTCCCGGACGCTGAGGAGGAAGAGGTGAAAAGTACCAATGAAAAGGCAGATGGTATCCTGAACTTTTTGAAGTCAACACAAGAAATTTATTTTTATGATGGTATGTTTTTTCCTGTTGTTCTGTTGAATAATGGCATCCACTCACTTGGAAGAAACGAACAAATGTAAAATGTTTAAAATACAAAATACATTAAAATATTCAGTATTCAAAATAAGTTGTTAGTTTTGAGGCAAAAATGCAAATATTTAAATTCATCCCAGCAAAGATCTCAGCTGACCCCCTGCTTGAGGCTTACCAGGGTTAACAGCCTTTGTCCCAGTGGGGGCCCCGCACTTGGTGTTCTGGGTGTTGTCTTGCCACCCTGGTTGCTGGGTTGGGGGAGCTTGTGTCCCGCCTCTGTGTCTGCATGCTCCCCCGCAACGGGTCTGTAGGGCCTGGGGCCTTCTGGGCTCACAGAGGTGCCATCAGGCTGGTGTCCCAAAAGCACCTCCTCCTGCCTCTGACACTCCTCCTTCTCCCTTCTTGCCCTGCCCGGGCATTCTCCAGAGCTGGCAGGGGGAGGGCTTTTCTCACCCTCTGTCACATTTCGCATTTCCCTTCCATTTCTAGTTTGCAACCAGTTTCCCTGATGTAGTGATGTTAATACTGATTGAGTCCTTCATGCCGCTGCAGTCAATCAGTTCATACTTGGCCTAGAAGTAGTGTTTCTCTAGTGTTGACGTTTATGGGAGGGCTGGCCTGCAGGCTCCCCTTCCAGTGGAGTCTTCCTCCGGTTTTGAAATGAACACTGTGTTGTCCTCACAAAGCACTGTCACTGTTGCTATTCTCTGGAAATGTTTTGTGTGTGTGGCATTTCTTTCTTTGTTAAATGTTTCCCAGAAGTTAGGTGATTCCACCTAGGCCTGTAGCTGGCTGTGGGATTGCTCGCTGATGTATCTGCACAGAGCTGTTCACAGGGTCATCTTCCCGGTCCTTTAGAGTCCACAGGCAGGGTGTTAACACATGGCTTCACCAAGACTGTGTTTACGTTTCCTCTGCCCGTCTGTCCTGTCTTACGCTGTTTGTCTTTCTTCACAGTGTCAGTGCTGGCTGCTGCCTCTCTGTTGGATTTTCTTTTCCTCTTCCTCTCTTTTCTGTGCCTCTTATTGTTGTTTCTTCTACTTTCATCAGGTTTAAGTTGTGTTTTTCCAGCATCTTGCTTACATCATTGATTTTTAGCCTTTTTTCTTTCCTGACATATTTAAGATCATAAATTTGCCTTTAAGCAGAATTTAGTGGCATCCCATATGTTTTCAGTTGTTATAATTTCACTAAGTTTAAAATATTCAATTTTCCTTATTATGAAAGTTGTATCTGCTCAATGTCTTACAGTTGGGAATCAGAAAAGTACAGTGAAGGAAATAACCTACAATCACAGCACCCAGAAACCACAGTTAACCCCCAGCATCTGGACCTTCACTGTCTCAGTATCATATTAAGTTTTCCTCTTAAGAAGTGCACACCCACAGTTATATAAAAAAGTATGATATGCTTACATTTTACAGCCCTTTTTGCCACATCCTCCTCCTTGGATCCCTGTTTTATAGTCAGAGTAGCAGGCTGACAGCTCCCCATCTTCACAGGGCTGCATTCATGCTACCCTCTCAATGCCTGGGGAGAGAAATGACTGGAGGATAATGTCGGTGACTGGCTCAGCTAGACGGGCCTGAAGAATGCAGATACTGGGGAGAAATGAGAGCAGGTCCCCGGATACCACTCTTGGTAGACAGAGAGGATGCCCCCAGATGACTGCACACTGGTCCCCAGATGGCTTTACAGTGACATGATGGAACATCCTATAGGTGACTTTTTTCCAAATAAATAAAGGCAAGAATAGACCCTAATGAAGCGAAATCTGATGTTTCCCTTTTTTAACTGAACCTGGAGAATTAAAAAATTTTCATAAGCTGCTGTCATTTTTCAAACATTAATATTTTACAAGACCAACTCAAGGGCCAGCTATTCGGAGGTTCTCATGAATCAGCTGTGGCCTGTTACACTAAGCAGGTCCCTAATGTCAGTTAACATCACCTTTCAAATGAAATAGGAAAGTGCTGTGCTTAGTCATCCACTGTGATTGAGGAGAGAGAGAAAATACAGCTTGTGTGGGACTACATGACTGTCATGTCATGACTTTATGAGCAGTGATTTGAGGTTCATGCGAAGTTCCAGGCAGCAACAGGTCTTCAGTTGTCACGTACATCAAGAGAAAATCAAGGACCAGGGCCAGGGAGGACTCTTTGCCTGTCTCTAGCAGCAGTGCCTGATGTGGCGACCATTCCTGGCTGCAGGGCAGGGCCTCCATGTCACCGGGAGCGGCAGGGAGGCGTTTGGGCGCCTAGATGGATGTGGAGCCCAGAACAAGGGCGGCCACAGCCTCGGGGACTGCAGGGGTGACCCGTGGGCTCTGAGTCTCGAGCCCCTCATCGACCCCACGGCACCTTCCATCTGACGTCAGTGGCAGATCAAGGCTCCAGAGTGGGACTTTCCGGGAGAGGGCTTTTCGTTCCATGGGGTGACACAGTGTTTCAGAAGTCTCACCATGACCTGTGGTGGGCCCAGGGATCACCCGTAAGAGCCTCTGAGTATGGGTGGCAGCACCGCTGTCCTTGGTCAGCTGGAGCAGAGTGGGTGTGTGCTGAGTGTGCACTGGGCATGCACTGCCACCAGAGTGCCAAGATGGGATGGCCAGGGCAACACTGGCAGGGGGTGATTCCTCTCAGGCCCCATGTCCTCCCGCAGGCCTTGCCGCCACACGTCTACTCCAGACCTTCAACTTCTCCAAGAGCCCAGATCTTCCCTTCATTCATGTGTGACCCATTGCTGACTGGGATGGTTCAGTCATCACTTTGCTTCTCATCCCCACATACAAGTAACTCTTTAGGAGGTATTAAAGCACACTGAAAAAGCGTAAGAATTCATGGTTTTTTCCCCAAAACTAGGAGTGAAATTTTCCTCTGGATAAAATTACAACAGCTCTTACATCCTTAAAATCGCCATATGTCATGACTGCAATAATGAATAAATACAGACATACACACACCTTTTTTGGAAGTACAAGTAGGTTGTTAATTTACTTTATGATAAATCCCAGGATCCTTGATAGTGTACTTGGTTTGAATAAAATTAATAATCACTGAAGTAAATGTCTTAAGTTCCTTTTCTACTAAATTTACAAAATCCTAATGGAAAATGTATTTAGCATAGTGAGTTTGTTATGATTCCACTTTACAGAAATTGTTGTATTTGAATTTTTATTTTTATAGATCAGGATCTTCATGATCTGCCAAAGAGAAGAAGAATTAGAAAGCATAAATCAAAGAAAAAATTAAAAAATCCCAATAACATCCATGTAAAACCAGCAGAATCAGAGAAACAGCAGAGTCTTCTGCAAGAAAAATTGCAACCACGGCACACAGATGGCCCCACAATAAGCAAAAATAAAAAAAGGAAACTCAAAAAGAAACAGCAAATGCAAAGGAAGAAAGCAGCTGGCTCACTAACAGGAGCCTCTGGCGTACACTTCATGTACCAGCCCGAGGAGACCAGCAGTGAGCAGGAGGATGTGCAAGCAACTGATGGAGAGAGCTTTGGGGGTGCCACGGGGGGCGGGGCTGCGGGCGCTGTGGAGGAGCAGGTCCTGCCCCTTGAGGAGGGAGGAGTCCCGGACGCTGAGGAGGAAGAGGTGAAAAGTACCAATGAAAAGGCAGATGGTATCCTGAACTTTTTGAAGTCAACACAAGAAATTTATTTTTATGATGGTATGTTTTTTCCTGTTGTTCTGTTGAATAATGGCATCCACTCACTTGGAAGAAACGAACAAATGTAAAATGTTTAAAATACAAAATACATTAAAATATTCAGTATTCAAAATAAGTTGTTAGTTTTGAGGCAAAAATGCAAATATTTAAATTCATCCCAGCAAAGATCTCAGCTGACCCCCTGCTTGAGGCTTACCAGGGTTAACAGCCAGCCCATTAGCGGTGTGGATCCAGATGAGGGTGGTCTCCTCATCCTCATTTCTCTGAATATGTTGGTATTCTCAGCTGTATGTCTGCAGAGAATATAAATCCAGGTTGGACTGATGAACTCTTGCTCGTTTTCATCAGCTGGTAGAGTCGTGAAGGAAGTATACACATTGATTTGCTCCCCAATGTGTGACTCAGTGATTTGAGATTTTCCTGTGTTCAGGATACTTGAGCACTATTTGTACTGATATAGGAGATGAAATTTATTCTGGAATTTGTTCTGGTGGGTGATGATTCCTTACCTTTGGGTCGAGTCTGACAGCAGCCCTGAGGATCAGGAGCCAAGAGCAGAGTGCTGAGTTACCTTCCACCTCCCCTGGTTCTGATCTGTCCCTGGTAGATTCTGGCAATCCAGTGGTTTAGTGCGTCCAGACTATAGCACAAACGAGATGAGAAATGCTGACTATATAATAACTGGAGGGGTAAAGAATGGACTTAAACAATGATGCAAAAAAACCTGTGCTTAGTGGATCCATTTTAACCAAGAAGGTTAACCCTTTCTCTCTTTGCTTGTTTACCCACACTTTATATTGATAATAAGTTGAAAACATCCTTAGCAAATATCCACATGACACTAATAGGAGGACGTGGCAGATACACTGCAGAACAGAAATAGGATTCAGAGAGATTTCAGTAGATGATCTCTGCCTGAGAGAGTAGCTTCTGGCAGACGACCCTCCTGCCCAGGAGTCTGATGTGTAAGGTGAACTTGGGGTTTCAGGAGCTGCTGAGGAGGCCAAGGGCAGGCCCCAGAGGAGGCGCAGCACAGGCCAGGGGAGCCAGACGCCTGCTGCCCTCCTCCCTCCAGGTGCTTGCCTTCCACCCCTCAGGTGTTTGTCCTCTGCCCCTCAGGTGTTTGCCCCCCAGACGGGCTCGAGTGAGGGTCCAGGGGAAGGGCCAGCGCAGCTCTGGGGGAGCAGAGCCCTGGGGCTGCCCGGGTCTGAGAAGGAGGGTGGAGGGCCCAGAGTTGGCAGCTCTGTGACAAAGGAAGGTCAAAGATCAGAAGCAGAGCCACACTGGTCCCCTTTAAAGCGGTGGCTCAGCCCTGAACTGTGGGATGGGAGGAGGGCAGCCTCTGGTATCTTAGGGACTGAGCAGGCAGGGCTAAACTGACCCTCCCTCGCAGCATGCTGGCCACACGCTCAGGTGCAGCTGGACCTCTGCCGGCCATACATGCAACCCCCTGCTGTCGGCTCTGTCGATGGCCCCTTCTCTGTCTGCCAAGCAGAGGCAAGGAGAATGCCGTGAGCCGAGCTCCTGAGATTTCTCTGCATTCGATGGAGTGTGTGAGGTGCAGCAAGAGACAGGATGGCATGACCTAAGCCATGAGGAACAGCGTAGTAGAAAGGGTCCATGGAGGAGAGACGCTGCTGTTACCAGATGGCAGATCTAAAACAGCTGTGACTGAGATGTCCAAGAAGTGGGGAGAAGGTGGACAAGGATACAAATCAGAGACTTTCACGAGAAAATTTGAACCTATTAGGATAATCAAACAGAGTTCAAGGCGTAGCAGCCACATAGGTCAGAAAGAGGCTCACCCATGGAACTGGGCAGTGGGATGGGAAGAGGTGGCAGCCAGGAGCTTTTCAGAGCTGGCAAAGGCCACAGAGTCACAGGCTCTGGACATTCTATGAGCGCCAGCTGGGGCTAGTGCAGAAATGGCCTCAGCATGATGTGATGGAGAGGGTGCTGTGGCTTGTGGGCAACAGAAGAGCCACGGTCACCTCCTGGGCTTCCCCGAAGCATCGCAGACGCCCAGCAGCTTTGTTGTCTGCAGTTCCTAATGCTGTCAGAGGGCTTGGTGTGGTGTCTGTCCCTTGTGCTCTGTGTGTGACTTCTAGGACACGGGGCACCCAGATGCTTTACAAGTCCGTGCCTTAACAGACACCACGTTTCCACTGCGCTGCAATAATTGTATTTTGTTGTTTACTTTTCAGAGTTCTGCTCTGAATGTCCCTCATGGCGACTTTTTGTATCCCAAACACATCACTCTTAAGTTGAAATATACGTTTGAAGCTTTCTTTAAGAGGTGAAAGCTTATCTTCAGTTTACAAGAGTAAAAATGCAATTCTCAGTGACCCTGTCTTTGCTTAGGTGTCTCCAAGGATTCCGATTCTGGTGTCTTTATGGAAAGCACCAACAAGCTATTTAAACAACTGGAAACTCACAGTGTGTCCCCCTCAGACGTGTTCATTCTGGATCACATGAAAACGCTGCTACTTTTGCATGACACCAAGAGATTGAAGAGTGCCCTGGACGTGTTCCCAGAACACTGCAGGATGCCACTTGGTATGTGCTCTGTTCATTATGCCCTTGGTTCATTGTGCTGCTTTAGAAACTTGTCTCGGGCTCACCTCTGAAAAACTTTCTCCACTGAAACAGTCTTGTATCAGAAAACAGTCCTGTATCAGAAAATGTAAGGCTGCACATATGCTTCAGGAGTAGGTTCCCACAGAGGGTTATGCGCCTTGCATCTCTCTTGCTGTAAAAATATCTCCTGATATATGCAGACATGCATGTGCAATCTACTTTTCCAGACTTGTGAGCTCCACCCTTAGGAATGAATTTTTACTGGTTTAAATGGAAGTGGAAGAGTTCATTTCTCTTCCCTTTTCTTTTTCCTCTGTTAGATGTGAAGATGGTCCATTTTCTGTCCCCCAGGTATCTTGGTCTGCCTTCCTGAACCCCTGAAGTTAAAAGAGGGAGTTGAACCATTAGACGATTTCTCTTTTGTTTATTTCCTCAACCTTTGTTGGATACCTGTTCCATGCAAACTGTCAGGTGCTGGGGCTGACTGTGCTTGTGTGTTCACAGCGCCGTGGGGTGGGGCCTTCACGTTAGCAGCTTGAAATGGGCCGAAGTCTGCAGACACTGAGGATCAAAGGATTAGGACTGTGTTTGGGAGCAGTGTGGAACAGAGCCCCTGTCAGACCCAGACAGGCATAGGACAGACAGCCAGCTGAGTGGGCAGGAGCTCCTGCAGGTCACCTTAGGGCAGTGGTCTCCGAGTGAGTGCAGTGCACGGCTTTCCTCCTCGGAAACCTCAGAGTACAGCTGAGGAGTCAGACCGACATGTTGAAAAAGCTACATGCCACGTTTCGTCACATGAAATGACAGTAAAGCTGATAGTAAAGCCAACGGTAAAGCAGTGTGTCACTGATACAGTTAGCAGGTGGATGGAGGATTGACAACACCCTGTGAGTCGGGGTCCTCAGGAGGACCTGCCTCCACTTTGATCCAGAGCTGATCCATATGGGGCCTTATCTGCCCCACCTGTGACACTGGTCCCACTGCAGGCCCTCAGTGGAGAGAGCAGAGGAGCTCCCTGCCCTTCAGGGTTGTGTTCTCGTGGGGATGGGGAAGTCAGCGAGGTATGCTTTGTACAGCTACGCCCCTGGAGGAGACACGGGATGAGCAGGAGAGGGTGGGGGAGGAGCCAGGGCCTGGTTATGTCTGGCCTTGGGGGGGCCTGCTGAGTGTGTTGGCCCTCGTCCTGGGAGACGGGGCCACTAGGAGGCCCGTGGCGTGTGGCTGCACCGAGCAGGGCCTCTTGGGCCATCGTGCTCAGACCAGAGAAGGGGTTGGGGGCAGTGGGGGCTTTGGTCATAGCTCCTGGCAAGAGGGCCATCCCCAGGCGTGGTNCCCTCGTCCTGGGAGATGGGGCCACTGGGAGGCCCGTGGCGTGTGGCTGCACCGAGCAGGGCCTCTTGGGCCATCGTGCTCAGACCGGAGAAGGGGTTGGGGGCAGCGGGGGCTTTGGTCATAGCTCCTGGCAAGAGGGCCATCCCCAGGCGTGGTCAGATTTGGGCCAGATGTGAAGGTGGACTCGGGTTTCCCTGCTGCCTGGGCGAGAGCTCTCTTTGGCCTGAGCCCATCATGAGCAGGAGAGGCAGTCACAGGGTCCGGGACCAGCTAGGGGTGCCTGTCCTTGTCCAGGGTGGGGCTCATGCGCCGGCAAGCCGCTGCCAGTCCCCTTCACGGAGCAGTGTGGGGCCTGGGGGACAAGGGCTTTGTCCTGGTGGGATCTGGAGTGTGAAGCGGGGGGCTGGGGGGTGAAGATGGTGCCTTCGAGGGTGTGTGTGCCAAGGAAGGGAGTGGGCGCACTTCTTACGGGAGCAGCTCCAAAAGGAGGTCCTAAGGTGTGGGCTGAGCGCTCCAGAGCCAGGCTCCCACCAGTAGGGGGCCCCCTGGCCACTCAGGACCCCAAGCCCATGACCCCATGTCTGCATTCTTCCTTCCTACTGGTTGTTGGGCCCATTGTATTCAGTGTTTTAGCATTTTTACTTCCATAAGGAAGTTTTTGCAAAAGCCCAGTTTTATTAAGTTAAACTAATACAGTGTTTTTATAAGATATGAAAACAAATGATTTATAGTCCAGCTGAGTTCCTCACACTGAAGGTGCTCCCCACGCACGGCTGAGATGCGTCAGGGGAGCAGGGGCAGCGCTGGGGGCTTTAGTGAAAATCACTGGACAAGTTTTGCCTGGAAACACTTATTTAATCAGTTGATGGAACTAAAATTTAGGTTTGAAGCACTTCTCTGTGAAAATAAATTCCTTTTTTGTGTGTCTGTGTAGGATATGCATTAGAAGTGTTTCCATCTCATGCTACTTTATAAAATGAAATCTTACAAATAGTGAAGCTGTATTTTCAAATATTGGTTCTGTCTAATTCAGTCAGCTTTAGAATTCTGAAATTGTTTTCTTTTTCATAAAACTAGCTTATGAAGCTTAGTCAGTAGCTGCGTCTCTCCTGTCGATGGGATCAGCCTGGAAATAGAAGCATTTCAATAGCAGACACCGGGCCCTTTCTCTCTCTGCTGCCTCAGCAGTTAGTTTTTCTGGTTTGTGGGTGTTTCATTAACTGGGTGTGGCAGCATATCCATAGCCAGTGCACGTGTTTCTACAATTGGTCCTACATACCGCATTCTGTCATCTGCGTGTACATGCAGTTACCATCTGTGGGGTTTGTATTGTTCTCTGCACACCATGAAGACCCTGTGGGCACCCCCGCCCTGAACCCTCCTGAGTCCTCTGTGTCCATATTAGGCATCATCATGCGTGAGGCTGGAGGGCCAGGGGGCTGGCCTGGGGCAGGACAGACCATGCATTTGGAGGCAGCTTGGCACACTTCGGTATGGAGCACGAGATGGACCCCGGCCCGCAGTCCCAGCCTCTTCTCAGAAATGCATCTCAGCCTCAGCAGCTGTCAGCTGTCCCGAGGGCACCAAGGTCTAAGCCTTTGGGTGGGAGCCTTGGACCTGGCATTCCCTGCCATGAGCGTCTTTACAAAGAGCAAGGCCTGAAACGAGGGGCCGTGCCCTCAGCTGAGGCACTTTGCTGAGCCGTTCCTGGGACAGTTCCTGAAACCTGAGTGCCATCCATTGCAGCTCATCTCACTTAGAATTATGCTTCTAACTTCCTGCTGCTTTGTCCACCTTTGATATAAACTTATGTTTCTCTTTCACTTTGTATGCAGTTTTTTCGAGCTCAGGTGTTAAGCATGTAGTATTGGGTGTGATGTTGTAAAGTGAAATACAAACATTCCAGACTGACCTATACTTTTGTGGGATTCACAAGTGTGCTGTTAGTGTCATTTCAACTCCTAAGTTGTGTTTCATTTGATTAATTCAGGATTTACTTTTGGTCCAAGAATTAATAGCTGCAAAATAATAATTTATAATTTTTCTTTTTGTTTTATTTTTTGTTCTCTTTTCTTTTTGCTTTTCAGAATATGCCCAAGTAATCTCAGCTGTCTTTAATTACTGGATCACACATATCCTTCCTGAGAAAGACGATGAATGAAATCAGTGCATCTATTTAAAAAGAGCTAATATTTGACAAGAAAATAGAAAAGACAGGTATGAAATGGTCTGAGACTTACTTCCTATACACAGAGGAGATGAAATTCTCTTCTAAGTTTTCTTTATAACCCAGACCCTGGGAACTCTGAGGACATTTCTGCCATATTATTTATTTTTGTGTTTGTACATAATAGATAAATGTAATCTGAGACTTCAAGTGATAAATTGGGATAAAATTGAAAATTTCTTTGAAATTTTGTATTGTCTTAAATTTTAAAATGGAAATTCTGTTGAACTGAATAAACTGTATAGTTTGAAGCTATATATATATTTTTATAAAGTTTTAAATCACTTGTGTCTAAAAGTTTAAGAATGTTGTATGGGTATTAAAATGTCCATTTTAAATAGTTTGATTCTACAGTAATTGAATTTATTTATTATTTTCTTCTATTTTTTCCTCTTCTCTACTTTGGGAATAATATCAAGAACCTATTTTTCCTGTTTCCTCTTGTTGTGGAAGCCATCACCAGTTTTCAGTGAAATTGAGTTTTAAAAACACCAGTCAATGCAGTGTTATAGGACAACATTGTCTCTATCTATAAAAATATACATTTTTATTGTGGTAAAGTATATGTAACATAAATATGCCATTTTGAAGTGTATGATTCAGTAGCATTAAGTACATTCACAGCATCATGAGGTCATCACGACTATCTTCCCTTGTTTTAGGCTGAATGATGTTCCACACTGTTTATCTACCATCTGTCCATGGACACTGGGTTGTTGCCCCTGTTTCCTCTTATGAATAATGCTGCTGTGAACATTACGTATAAAATTGTGTGTGGACATTTTCTTCACTTCTCTTGGGAGTGGAATAGCTGGGCCAGATGATAATTCTACATTAACCTTTTGAGGAACTTCCAGGCTGTGGTCCACAGCAGCTGCGCTATCTTCATCCCCACCAGCCAAACAGAAGTGCTGAGTTCTCTGTGTCCCCACCAATACTTGTTATTTTTCACTTTTCTGGTAACAGCCATCCTCGTGGTTGTGTAAAGGCATCTCATGGTAGTTTCAGTTTACATTCCATGTACTCATTAGCTGTTCTCCTCTTTGGAGACATGCTTGAAGTTATTACCCATTTGTGAATTAGATTATTAGCTTTTTATCATTCAATTATGAGCTCTTTATACTGGGTCATATGGCAACTCCAGTTTTTTGAGGAACTTCCATACTGTTCTCCATAGTGGCTATACCAGCTTACATTCCAACCAGCAATGTAGGAGGGTTCCCTTTTTTCCATTCCTTCTCCAGTAGTTATTATTTGTCGACTTTTTAATCAGGGCCATTCTGAGCAGTGTAAGGTGGTACCTTATTGTAGTTTTGATTTGCTTTGCTCTAATAATTAGTGATGTTGAACATCTTTTCATATGCCTGTTGGCCATTTGTATGTCTTCTTTGGAGAAATGTCTATTTAGGTCTTCTGTCCATCTTTTGATTGGGTTGTTTAATGTTGAGTTGTATGAGCTGTTTGTATAATATATTTTGGAAATTAAGCCCTTGTCAGTCACGTCATTTACAGATATCTTCTCCCAGTCCATAGGCTATCTTTTTGTTTTATTGATGGTTTCTTTGCAGTACAAAAGCTTATAAGTTTGATTGAATCCCATTTGTTTATTTTTGCTTTTATTTCTATTGTCTTGGGAGACTGAATGGTACAAGTTATGTCACAGAATGTTTTGTCCATGGAATTTTATGGTGTCATGTCTTACATTTTCAGTGTATTTTTGTATGAGGATGTGTCCTTAACTTCATTGATTTACATGTGGATGTCCAGCTTTCCCAACACTGAAGAGACTATCTTTTCTCCATTACATGTTCTTGCCTCCTTTGCTAAAGATTGACTATAGGTATGTGGATTTTATTTCTGGGCTCTCTGTTCTGTTCCATTGATCCATATATCTGTTTTGTTCTGGTACCATGCTGTTTTTATTACTGTACCTTTGTAGTTGGAGAAGGCAATGGCACCCCACTCCAGTACTCTTGCCTGGAAAATCCCATGGACAGAGGAGCCTGGTGGGCTGCCATCTATGGGGTCACACAGAGTTGGACATGACTGAAGCGACTTAGCAGCAGCAGCAGCTTTGTAGTACTGTCTGAAGTCCAGGAGGGTTATACCTCCTGCTCTGTTCTCTTTTTGCTTTGGCAATTCTGGGTCTTTTATGGTTCCATATAAGTTTGGGGATTATCTGTTCTAGTTCTGTGAAAAATGTCATGGGTAATTTGATAGCAGTCACATTCAATCTGTAGATTGCTTTGGATAGTATGGCCATTTTAGCAATATTAATTCTTCTAATCCAAGAATATGGGTTGTCTTTCCATTTCTTTGAATCATCTTCAGTTTCCTTTATTAATGTTTTATAGTTCTCAGCATAAGTCTTTCACCTCCTTGGTCAGGTTTATTCCTAAGTTTTTTTTTTAATAATTAATTTTTAAAATTGAAGGATAATTGCTTTACAGAATTTTGTTGTTTCCTGTCAAGTATTTTTTTAATGCAATTTTAAAAGGAATTGTTTGTTTTACTTGTCCTTTCTGACATTTCATTGTGAGTCTAAAGAAATGCAACCAATTTCTATATGTTAATCTTGCATCCTGCTGTTTTGCTGAAATTATCAGTTCTAGTAGTTTCTGTGTGGAGTCTTTAGGGTTTTCTGTGTATGGTATAATGCCATCTGCATATAATGATAATTTTACCTCTTCCGTTCCAGTTTGTATACTTTGCCTTTTTCTTGTCTGATTGCTATGGTGATGACCTTCAACACTGTTGAATAGAAGTGGTAGTAAGGGTGGGCATCCTTGTCTTGTTCCAGATTTTAGTGACAGGGCTTTCAACTTTTCACCATTGAATGTTATGTTGGCTGTGAGTTTATTATAAATAGCTATTATTATATTGAGATATGGTCCCATAAATGGAATTGTTTTTATTTTCTCTTCAGATTGTTCATTGCCGGTGTACAGAAATGCAACTGATTTTTTTGAAATGCAGCTGATTTTTCATATTGATTTTGTATCCCACTAGTTTGTTGAATTCATGTATTAGCTCTTAACAGTTGTGTGTGTGTGTGTGTAATCATTAGAGTTTTCTACATATGAGGTCATATCATCTGTGGAAAAGATAATTTTATTTCTTTCCTTCCACCATGGATGCACCATTCTCCAGGGCTCCTTTTCCCCCTCACCTCACTGTGTTCTTAAGAGGTGTCTGTCCCACTAAGTGGAACCTCCTGAAGGCAGATGAATCAGCAAGGATGCCCTACTGGTTCTAGAGATCTGTCAACTTAAGACTGGTTTCTGTGAAGCTCCCCAGGCTTAATAAAAGTTGGCAAGTGGAGCTGCAAACCAGGCCTGGACAAGGACAGGCCCAACCAGGATGTGCCACCAACCAGGACAGGGCCATAAACCAGGAGAGGTGACCAAGCAGGTCCACTGACCAGGATGAGTCACTAGCCAGGACAAATCCACTGACAAGGACAAATCCACCAACCAGGACAGGCCACCAACCAGGAGAGGTCCATCATTCAGGCTGGGCCACCAAGCAGGATGGGCCTACTGCACCCCAGGGGCTGCCTCCTTGAGAATGGATGATGATCCATTTTCCCCATGGAGGTGGAAAAATAACACAGCCACACCCCGAAGTAGGAGCTGTGGCAGCTTCCTGTCTATACCCACAATGGCCTTCACTTACCCCTCAATGGAGACATACTCAGCTGCTGCCACTGCCTCTTCCTCCTTCCCTGAGACGTCACATTGGTGAGATCAGAGGCCGGGGAATCATGTCCCCTTCACTGCAGGGTTGAGGGGTCACTGGCAGGCAGGTGATGTCAGCCTGCTGCCTCCTCTCCAGAATATCCCACTGCCTCGGGTGGAACACCTGGCTTTCTGATTTGCCAGGTTGTAATTCTTCTATTAAGATGCCTCCCAATTAATGACGCATTTGCCAGTATGAAAATAAAGTATTGGCTGATTCATAATTTCCTGTTATTTCTCCACCTCCAATCTGCATGTTTTAGTTATACACAATTTACATCTTTTCCATGCCCAGCAGGTGGACACACTGTTGATGGATTCCAGGGAAAACTTATTTGCAGATAGGACTTGACCTTTACTTGATTCTTTCTGTTGTCAGCACAGAATCCCTGTAAACCCTTCTATCAGCTCACTGGTAGACCAGGACAGGTCACCAACCAGGACGGGTCACCAACCAGGAGAAGTCTCTCTGATCACACCCCAGAGGTATAGAGGAACAAGGGTGTAACTGAACAGATAGGGTAGTCGGAGTTAATCAGTTTTGTGGATCATCCTAATTTCAAGAAGAAAAATGCCTCGTCTAGAAAACAAAAATAAATCATGTCTCTGTGTCAGCATAAATACAATAATCTGATTCTCCCAGCGTGATTGCAGTTGGATGATAATTAGATCAACTGATCTTTTACAATGATGCAGGATGCTTATTCAGTCCGTGCCACTTGTTTTCTGTAAACCATACCAATTAATGTAGACAAAGGAAGCTCCTCAAGAATATAAGGAGTGCTCATCAGCTTGCTTACAGTGAGGTGGGTGTGCCAGGCAAACCCCCAGACTTTCCTGAGCCCCAAAGCCTCAATGAGTGGAAGAGGTGGCCGAGTCTCGCCACTGTCCCACAGACCCGGAGGCTCAGTGTTTTCAGAAGAAATTGTCCAGGGTTCATTCATCCCCACTTGGCCGGCTCTGGGTTTTCCCCTCTGTCCAGCACTGTCAGTGCCCAGTTTTTCTGTGGCGCTTGTCTTCTCATTCAGAGAGTCTGGTGAAAACTTGGGTCCCCTCCAAAGTATGAAGGGTGCACAGAGCTTCCCCACCACACACAGAGACACTGCACAACTCGAGGAATTGCAGGGTCCCCAAAACCCACTCCACATGACAGACTACCACAATTTTAGTGGCTAAAACAGCATCTTTCATTGCCTCCCAGTGACCATAGGTCAGGCCCAGGCTTGGCCAGCTGTGTCCTGGGTTTGGGACCTAGAGGCTGTGCACAGAATTCTGTTCCTGTGGCTATGGGACCAAGGTCCTAGTTTTCTTGTTGACTGCCAGCGGAGGCTACTCTCACCTCTCTGAGGTCCCCACAAGCCCCAGCTCCCCCTGAGCCTCTGCCCACCTGCCAGCAATTCCTCAGAGGCCAGTAGGAGACCTGGGAAAGACCAGGGTCTGGAAGGCTTCCCCTGGTAGAGTCAAGCTGCTAGGATTGTCTCCCTTCTGCTTCATTTAAAACCAGCTGGTTACGGGGCTTCAAGTCCTTTGTCTTTGCATGCAGCCACTGGCAATGACCCTTCTGGTACCATCCTGGCCTATAGCACCTGGCACAGATCTTGCACTGGTCACTTAACAGACCACTTAAGGTGACCACTTAGGTCTTCCTTCCAAAGGACCTGCTGTCAGTGTGGTTAACTGCTGCCAGCCCTTCAGGTCCATGTCCTACATAGACCAGATGTCTTCAGTCACCAGGGTAGACCAGATGCCCTTGGTCACCTTCACCTTCTAGGCCTCATGGATGTTCAGGTGGAATCATTCTTCTCCTTTCATTTTGCAAGAGAGAATTCTCCCGTGACCAGAGAATTTAGGGGACTTGCTTAGTATCACACAGCACTTTTAAAGATAGAAAGTAGAAAGTGAGATGAGCAAGGTGTAGGTGAGAATGTATAGGTGATATGTTATCAGAATTAGATGGAGAGAAATGACCTTCGTGGAAGAATCAAGGGAGAAAGAGGGCATCATAAAGGTGATACCTGAGCTAAAAGAGATAGGACAAGGATGTCTGGAAATACAGGAGGAAGGCAGAAGTGCTGGGAGGTGACAGCAGATGAAAGGGAGGTGCTTCACCTTCTCGTGGCTATTTTCTGTCTGCACCAACAAGGAGATATTTCAGTCAGCAGCTATGCTGTTGATTCAAAATTTTGATACATTTCTACTGGCAGTTATGCCCAGGAATATCTCCTCTTCAGATTTAGTCACCACTACCCTTTCTAGGGCTTCCCTGGTAGCTCAGTGGTAAAAGAATCTGCTGGCCAGTGCAGGAGACTCAAGAGACGTGAGTTCCCCATCCCTGCTTCGGGAAGGTCCCCTGGAGAAGGAAATGGCAACCCGCTCTAGTAGTCTTCCCTGGGAAATCCCATGGACAAAAGGGCCTGGTGGGCTACAGTCCATGGGATTGTAAAGCGTTGGACATGGCTTAGCAACCAAACAATAGCCTTGCTAGAAATGTCCTAAAATAATAAATGTTTTGTTAAGGGGTTGGGGCATTCCAACATGATTGTAGACAGGAACTGACAACAACTGCCAGGAATCCGCCATCAAGGCAGTGATCACAGAATCAACATCAAGTAAATATGTCTGCAGAAATCAGAGGGCAGCCTCATCAACTCATCCTCACAGACTCTACAGTATAATCCATTTTCTTCTCTCCACAATATTCTCATTGCAGATTTAGGTGCTCATCCAGTTTTTGATTATATTCATAATGGAGAATGAAGAAGAGGGTAACTAATATTTATTGAGCACCTACTGTCTGCCAGGTATGTGATAAATCCCTTACATCTAATATCTTTCTGTTCTTACAATCTATCAAGAATTTTACAGTTATTATCATCTCCACTTTGTGAATGAAGAAATGTTTGCTTGACCTTAATTGACCATGAAAAACAGACTGGTTCAAAACTGGGAAAGGAGTAAGTCAAGTCTGTAAATTGGTCACCCTGCTTATTGAACTTATTTGGAGAGTACATCATGTGAAATGCCAGGCTGGATGAATCACAAGGTGGAATCAAGATTGCCAAGAGAAATATCAACAACTTCAGATATGCTGCATATGATACCACCCAATGGCAGAAAACCAAGAGGAACTAAAGAGCCTCTTGATGAGAGTGAAAGAGGCGGGTAAAAAGCTGGCTTAAACTCAACATTCAAAAAACTAAGATTATGGCATCCCATCACATCATGGCAAATAAAAGGGAAAAAGTGGAAGCAGTGACAGACTTTTATTTTCTTGGGTTCCAAAATCACTACAGATGGTGACTATGACCATGAAATTAAAAGATGCTTGCTCCTTGGAAGGAAAGCTATGACAAACCTAGACAGTGTATTAAAAGGCAGAGATATTACTTTGCTGACAAAGGCTTGTATAGTCAAGGCTATGGTTTTTCCAGTAGTCATGTATGGATGTGAGAGTAGGACTATAAAGAAAGCTGAGTGCTGAAGAATTCATGCTTTCAAACTGTGGTGCTTGAGAAGACTCTTGAGAGTCCCTTCGACTGCAAGGAGATCAAACCAGTCCATCCTAGAGGAAATCAGTCCTGAATGTTCATTGAAAGGACTGATGCTGAAGCTGAAGTTCCAATACTTCGGCACCTGATATTCTCATGTTTCTAGTCAACTCACTGGAAAAGACCCTGATGCTGAGAAAGATTGAGGGCAAAAGGAGAAGGGGGGGACAGAGGATGAGATGGCTGGATGGCATCACCGACTCAGTGGACATGAATTTGAGCAAACTCTGGGAGACAGTGGAGGATGACAGCCATGCTGATGGTTGGGAAGAATTTTATAGTAAAAGACTCAAAGGAAGATGGGCCTGTTAAAACTAACAGGCATTACATTTCCTTCTACTTGATTCAATAAATAAAAGGTTGTATAGTCAAGAGAAAGACACTGAAATCATATTAAAGGAGGTGCTGAGCTTGGCAAAAACACTTCTTCTCCCAAAGAATATTAGTTCCTAAAGGTCCTTAGAGCTGTTCTCTCTGGGGGGCCAAACTCCAAAGAGGAGCCTTATAATTTGGGGGACTCTGGACATCAGAGAAATCGGGTGGTCAGTCGGCATTAAAGGAGAGCGGGGAGACCAGCCCCCATGCTGGAAGTCCCTCCTGCAGTTTCCCCAGGTGGCACCTGACCTGCAGGTGTTCCAGCAACAGGTATGCAGGTGAGAAAGCTGTTCACCCCATCTGAGCTCAGTACCACCTCTGTTTCACGTATGAACACAAGGCAGTTTCCACACAACTGCAGTGTTCCCTGCAGGTTTCAGGATTGCCATGGCCTGTCATACACATGGGGCATGTAACTTTTGTACCAAGAACTGTTGACCTTCTCTGCAGATCAGTCCCCATGGCAACTTGTGTTGCTAAGTCACCATCGGGTGGGGAGGGGAAGATACCAGGAGAGCACAACTGAAGTAGGGAAGACAATTGCACTGGATGCTACAGACAGACAGATCACCCAGTGCACACAGATGGCCCATCCTGTGTGGGCTGAGCTCCCCGGTGCTGGCCCATCAGGGCAGCCTTGGGGATCCCACACCCTGTAGACTCTGAGGAGGAGTGTCTGTGCTGCCTTTTAGGGGAAATGTCTGCTTTTAGGCAGAAGCTGTGCTTGTTTGGGTGGCAGTGTGTGGAGGGTCAATGCCACATGGGGTGACTCAGGTTATATGGACCCTGACCCTTGGCCCAGGTCCAGAGCTAAAGGGTGGAGCCCAGGTCGCTTGTCAGGCCCACATCTCCAGCACCGCAGCCGCCAATGAAATGCTATAAGAAGCCCCCCTAAAATGCCATGATTCCCTTTCCTGATTATCTGTCCCCTGATGGCTGAGTGTGAACCCCAGGAGGCTACTGGTAAACACCCCACTTCAGCTCCTGTTACCTGATGGAGTTAAGCATCTAAATCTGGCTGAAGTGTGTCTTGGCAAACTGTCAGTAGGAAAGGGGGTTTCCTGCCTGCCCGGGTCATCAGTAGAACTTGGCCAACATGTGGTTACTCGGTGTGAGCAGAGTGGTGGCTGGTGAGGATGAGGAGGTGGCACAGCTGGAGTGCAAGGCCGGGAGCCGGTGGGCAGCCCTCGGGACACCTCACCAAGAGCTGTGTGCACCTGCAGCCGCACGATGTCAGGTGGACGCTGACCCCTCCATCCTGGAGGCTGGAGTCCCAGCCCAGGCCTGCTGGGTGCCAAGGGCCTCTGCCTGGCCTACAGGCGCACCTTCTGGGTCTTCACCTGGCCTTTCCTCTGTGGGGAGAGGGGAACCCAACTCCGTCAGAGTGGGGTCTGCCCTGTGACCTCCCCTGACCTTAATCTACTCCCAAAGGCCCAGATCTTGAGAAGCCCACTAGGGCGAGGTCTCCCCAGGTGTGTCCACCTGGGGTTTGCGGGGAGAACAGAGAAGAGAGGCAGAGAGGTGAGGAGGGACCTGTGGAAGAGATGTCTGGTCCTGGAGGTCAGAGAGGCTCCGAAGGGCCCCGGGTACCTTACACGGGTTGGGGAGGGGATACAGGTGCTTCTCGGTGCTGGCCCCCACACTTATGGGGCCCACGGGTGGCAATGTGGGGCCCCCAGAGGTCAAGGCAAGCCAGGCTCATTCTTCCCACCTGGGAGGCCTGTGCACCCTGGGCCTGGGGAAGCACAGCCCCTGGAGGTACGGTGAGTGCCCCTCTTCCTCCACAGCCATGGTGTTGTAATGGGGATCAACCAAGGGCACAGGCTCATCTGCCTTTAGTGCCTGGTCTGGGTCCAGGTGTGTGGGGTCAGGGCCTGGGTTGGATGTGGAGGGTCAGGGGTCCCNACCCTGGGCCTGGGGAAGCACAGCCCCTGGAGGTACGGTGAGTGCCCCTCTTCCTCCACGGCCATGGTGTTGTAATGGGGATCAACCAAGGGCACAGGCTCATCTGCCTTTAGTGCCTGGTCTGGGTCCAGGTGTGTGGGGTCAGGGCCTGGGTTGGGTGTGGAGGGTCAGGGGTCCCAAGTGTCTGCCATTAGACCAGATGCGGCGTTCCAGGCAGAAGACTGAGAAGTGAGGGGTAATAGTGCTCTTGGGAAGAAGAGGAGGGATCAGCCAGCAGAATTCCGTGCTTCCTCCATCCTGAGCAGGAGAGAGGTCACAGGGGCAGCAGGAGGGATGAGCCGTGCATGTGGACGTAGCTCACCTGACTGCGTTCCGGTCCAGACACTCGCGTCAGGATGGACGTAGCCCCCAGGCTGGAGGGCTCGGTGCACTCAGGCCTTCCAGCGGGGCAGGGCACAGATGCTGCGAGGCCTGTTGTCCTCAAAGGTCTGAGCCTCTTTTAGCCCAACTGGGAAGCCTCTTGGTGGAGGGTCTCATTGGTGTCATCAACGGAGATGAGAAGGAAAACGATAAAAAACGAAATCATGACAAGTTTTTGGTTGGCTGGCTGGGTGAAGGGAAACACACAGAACGCAAGTGCTTGAACTGTCCTTCCAAGTCAGGTTACAAAGAAATTCAAACACTTCACAACAAACAAAACTTTGCCAGTGAAGCTATGAGGGAAGAGAGGTGGCTGGTGGGAGACGTGGGCATCACAGGTCTTGAAATAACCCAGCAAGCCCTCACCACCTGGAACCCAGCCAAAGTTTCCATCTGCAAAGGTTAAAGACACGTTATACAAATGCATGTATATATGTGTATATATATATGCACACACATGCATTGCATGTCACATGCAGTATTGTGTATCACATGCCATGTGTGCAGTGTTACATGCTGTGTGATATATACAATGTTATATGTTGTGTGATATATAATACATACAGTACTTGTAGCCTGTGACAAAATTCAGATCTTTACCGGAAAGCTTGAATTTGACGTGATTTTCATATTCCAGTTACAGCCAGCCTTTAAGAAACTTCCACTTGTTGAGGCTGGCTGTTGTATAAAAATTACCCATAATTATCAGGAAAGAATATTAACATACTTCTCTCTTTTTCCATTCTATAGTAAATTTGCTAAAAATTTTGTTTTTAAAATTATACTTTTTACTTAAGTGTATTATTCCTGTTAACATATGAGGGGTTTATTACTGTTCTTTTAAAATGAATAAATGTGTATTTTAAAATTTCTGTTTAATTTCTAGTGAGGTAAATGTTGATACTGATGGCTGAGTGTGAACCCCAGGAGGCTACTGGTAAACACCCCACTTCAGCTCCTGTTACCTGATGGAGTTAAGCATCTAAATCTGGCTGAAGTGTGTCTTGGCAAACTGTCAGTAGGAAAGGGGGTTTCCTGCCTGCCCGGGTCATCAGTAGAACTTGGCCAACATGTGGTTACTCGGTGTGAGCAGAGTGGTGGCCGGTGAGGATGAGGAGGTGGCACAGCTGGAGTGCAAGGCCGGGAGCCGGTGGGCAGCCCTCGGGACACCTCACCAAGAGCTGTGTGCACCTGCAGCCGCACGATGTCAGGTGGACGCTGACCCCTCCATCCTGGAGGCTGGAGTCCCAGCCCAGGCCTGCTGGGTGCCAAGGGCCTCTGCCTGGCCTGCAGGCGCACCTTCTGGGTCTTCACCTGGCCTTTCCTCTGTGGGGAGAGGGGAACCCAACTCCGTCAGAGTGGGGTCTGCCCTGTGACCTCCCCTGACCTTAATCTACTCCCAAAGGCCCAGATCTTGAGAAGCCCACTAGGGCGAGGTCTCCCCAGGTGTGTCCACCTGGGGTTTGCGGGGAGAACAGAGAAGAGAGGCAGAGAGGTGAGGAGGGACCTGTGGAAGAGATGTCTGGTCCTGGAGGTCGGAGAGGCTCCGAAGGGCCCCGGGTACCTTACACGGGTTGGGGAGGGGATACAGGTGCTTCTCGGTGCTGGCCCCCACACTTATGGGGCCCACGGGTGGCAATGTGGGGCCACCAGAGGTCAAGGCAAGCCAGGCTCGTTCTTCCCACCTGGGAGGCCTGTGCACCCTGGGCCTGGGGAAGCACAGCCCCTGGAGGTACGGTGAGTGCCCCTCTTCCTCCACGGCCATGGTGTTGTAATGGGGATCAACCAAGGGCACAGGCTCATCTGCCTTTAGTGCCTGGTCTGGGTCCAGGTGTGTGGGGTCAGGGCCTGGGTTGGGTGTGGAGGGTCAGGGGTCCCAAGTGTCTGCCATTAGACCAGATGCGGCGTTCCAGGCAGAAGACTGAGAAGTGAGGGGTAATAGTGCTCTTGGGAAGAAGAGGAGGGATCAGCCAGCAGAATTCCGTGCTTCCTCCATCCTGAGCAGGAGAGAGGTCACAGGGGCAGCAGGAGGGATGAGCCGTGCATGTGGACGTAGCTCACCTGACTGCGTTCCGGTCCAGACACTCGCGTCAGGATGGACGTAGCCCCCAGGCTGGAGGGCTCGGTGCACTCAGGCCTTCCAGCGGGGCAGGGCACAGATGCTGCGAGGCCTGTTGTCCTCAAAGGTCTGAGCCTCTTTTAGCCCAACTGGGAAGCCTCTTGGTGGAGGGTCTCATTGGTGTCATCAACGGAGATGAGAAGGAAAACGATAAAAAACGAAATCATGACAAGTTTTTGGTTGGCTGGCTGGGTGAAGGGAAACACACAGAACGCAAGTGCTTGAACTGTCCTTCCAAGTCAGGTTACAAAGAAATTCAAACACTTCACAACAAACAAAACTTTGCCAGTGAAGCTATGAGGGAAGAGAGGTGGCTGGTGGGAGACGTGGGCATCACAGGTCTTGAAATAACCCAGCAAGCCCTCACCACCTGGAACCCAGCCAAAGTTTCCATCTGCAAAGGTTAAAGACACGTTATACAAATGCATGTATATATGTGTATATATATATGCACACACATGCATTGCATGTCACATGCAGTATTGTGTATCACATGCCATGTGTGCAGTGTTACATGCTGTGTGATATATACAATGTTATATGTTGTGTGATATATAATACATACAGTACTTGTAGCCTGTGACAAAATTCAGATCTTTACCGGAAAGCTTGAATTTGACGTGATTTTCATATTCCAGTTACAGCCAGCCTTTAAGAAACTTCCACTTGTTGAGGCTGGCTGTTGTATAAAAATTACCCATAATTATCAGGAAAGAATATTAACATACTTCTCTCTTTTTCCATTCTATAGTAAATTTGCTAAAAATTTTGTTTTTAAAATTATACTTTTTACTTAAGTGTATTATTCCTGTTAACATATGAGGGGTTTATTACTGTTCTTTTAAAATGAATAAATGTGTATTTTAAAATTTCTGTTTAATTTCTAGTGAGGTAAATGTTGATACCAGGGCTTCCCTGGTGGCTTAGAGGTTAAAGCGTCTGCCTCCAATGCGGGAGACCTGGGTTCGATCCCTGGGTCGGGAAGATCCCCTGGAGAAGGAAATGGCAATCCACTCCAGTATTCCTGCCTGGAGAATCCCATGGACAGAGAAGCCTAGTGGGTTACAGTCCACGGGGTCGCAAAGAGTCGGACACGACTGAGTGACTTCACCTTCACCTTCAAATGTTGATACAAGCACAGCTCACAGTGTCCTCAGCACCTTTCCAGTGTATCCAGGACCCTGAGAGGCAGAGTTAAGAACCGCTGCTGCCCCCACTTCTGCCCGGTTAACCAGCCTCCTTGGAGAAGCAGCCAGTTCTGTGGAGACAAGTGTGAGGTGAATGCAGAGTATCTTGTTCCTGAAGCAAGTAGATGCTCACAGCTGTGAAAGGACGTATTGTAGTGACAGCAAAACAGCTTCTAGAGTCTCCCACTCAGGAGATTGGGACTAATGTAAATTTTCAAGAGAACAGTGATATAAACAGATGAATAGTAATACCAGTGGCACTAAGGACAGGATGGGGAGGGCGGGGGAGGAGCTCTTTGCTCTCCTCAGGGAGGTCAAGTTAGAGCTGAAAAGCCCAGCCCTCTAGTCACAGGACGGTCCCATGGCCACCAGCCCAATTGTGCAATCCTGGGACCTCACCAAGAGTCACCTCCTTGCACATAAAAAGTCACATTGTCGTGCTGGAGAATCCAGGGTCTTGGAGGCTCTGTGTCAGGAACCTGGAACGGAAACCAAGTTTAAATTACATCAGTGTCACCACCCCAGCAGCCCCCGCCTTCTTGGGCTCTGGGGCAGGACAAACCCATGTGACCAAAGGTCAGTATCAGTTTCTGCCCTGCCCTTGATGTAGAGAGAACAGAGAGGGTCCCTCCTCAGAGCCAGGCCTGCTTGAGGGAGTGTCGCCCAATGGGCCCCCCCTCTCAGGGGACCTATTCTCACAGGAGGGGCTGCTGAGGGGCCAGGTGTGAGGACGACTGGGTTGTGATCAAGGTAGACGTGAGCATCTGGTGCAGCAGGTGGACCGGTCAGCTGCGCTCAGTACAGACTCAAGGCTGCCAGGAATGGGTGTCACAGAAGAAAGCTAGGAAGGAAGCTTGGAAACGGTGTTCAGACAGCTCCCCCTCCCTTCTCTTCCCTCCCGCTTCTGAATCCTCCCCACTCCCGCCCAAAGCCCAGTGAAGAGGCTTTTTAAAGGCATGGATTCATGACCTACAGCAATGGGGAAGGCAGAACTGGAAGCTCTAATTCTGTTCTATTGGTACAAGAAACAGGAACCAACACGATTTACCTGGAAGATCAGCCGGTGTTGTGGACCGAACGTTTGCTTTCCCTGCACCCAAATTCATCTATGCATCTCGTTACTGTAAGTTATTATGATCTGTGACCCTCCAAAAATCCTAACCCCCAAGTAATGGTTTTGAGGGGGCACCTTTGGGAGGTGATAGGGTCATGAAGGTGGGGTCCCTATGCATGGGATCATTGCCCTGATAACAGACTCTGCAGAGCTCTCACTGTGTACTCCACATGAGGACACAGTGAAGAGACAGCATCTGTGAACCAGGAAGCTCTTAATCACTATACCTTTCCGACACTGATCTTGGAGGTCCAGCCTCCAGGACTGAGAAATAGATGTCTATGATTTACACGCCCAGTCTGTGGTCCACGGTTACATGGCCTGAGCAACTGACAGCCCATGCTGACTAAGCCCAGATGCTCAGGACTTGGCCACATCAGATCCTGCCTTGAAGGTCATGGCTGAGATGAGGGTGAGTTAAGAAGCTCTGAGCCCTGAGCCCCGCCCAGCATCTGTGCCTTTCCTGGGTCTCTGGAGAAGATACAGTAGAGGTTCCCTGGATGGGGCCAGGTGCAGCTCGAGCAGGACTCCCCTCCCAACAGTGGGTGTTGAGGGTGTCTGCCCCGTTCTCCGCTCACTGCTCATCCCTCAGGCCACTTCGTCCTCACACCCCTGGGCCCCCAGCTGGTCCCCAGCTCTGCCAGCCCCTGAACTCATCCTTCTGGCTCTCACCATGCAGGCTAGCCCCCTGCGTGTCTGTGTGACCTGTGACTGAGCCCGCCTGCAGGTGCCAGGACCCTCCAGGAGGCCTGGGAGTGTGTCACCTGCTGTTGACATTGTGTCCTCAGCAGTGGGTCAGGGCTCAGTACACAGTGGGACTCAGTGAATGCTTCCTGAGTGGAAGAGTGGATGACAGCCAGGGACTCAGCACAGGGAGTAAGGAGGGAAGGCAAGTCTGAGGCTGCTATGGACCAGAAACGAGAGACGGGAGTGCCAAAACAGGATGGGCGATTGAGCCCGAGAGGACCCCCAGGTTCCAAAGCATAGGAAGAAAACTGCACAGGGGCTCCTACAGTGCAAATGTAAACCCCCAGAGCTGAGCACACAGAACTTGTAAGTCTTGTGGGAGAACAAACGAAAGCAACCAGGAGAGTTTGGAAAGTGGGCTCAGACCAGGTGTTGGAGGAGGTGTGGGCAGGGCAGCCAGCCTGGAGAGGACCCAAGAACCACTTTAGTCAAGCGTGGGCCTCACCTGTGGCTCTGCAGCTCTGCTTTGGGCACATAGCTCAGGGAAGTTCACACAGGTCCTTGAACTCACCACAAAGGTCCTCGCGTCAGCATCACTTGTGGTGTCTGCAAGCAGGAGGCTGCCTGGTGTCCACCTGTGGATGGGGATGTAGTGTGTGTGTTAGAAGCAACAAATTAGATGGACATGTAGCCTCACAGTGCAGTGCTAAAAAAACATGCTCAGAGGGAAAGTAAGAAACACAATGATGACATGGCCAATAAAACATTTTCACAAAAATCCATGCCCATAAAACAATAGAAGAAATTTTGCAAGAATGTATTCACGTAAAAAGGCCCATGGTAGAAAGACTGCCCGTGGCAGAGAGAGGGGAGAAGGAATAGAGATAAGAGGATGAATGAGAATAGAAAGCACACCAGAGATCAACTGTGTGCAGATCAGGAGAGGTCGTGTGGGGAAAAGTGAGCAGCACAATTAATTCAGCAGCTGGGATGGTAAAAGAACCAATCAACCATGCAACCAGCTAAACCCATCAGCAATACAGATACTTAGCCCGCCAGTTGCTCAACAACCAACCCCCAAACCAATGACTCAGCCAACCACACAACCAATGAAACCAGTCAACAATACAGTTACTTAACCAGCCAATCACTCAACCAACCAACCCAACCACACAACCAACTAAAGCAATCAATAACACAGCCACTCAACCAGCCACTTAAACAACCCACCACACAACCAAATTTACAGTGAACTAAACCAACCAACAACACAACCACACAACCAACTACACAACCAGACAACCAACCTCAACAAAGAAAAGACTAGCTACTCAATGTGGGTGGGTATTTGGTGCACCAGAGCACTTGTAATTTGGAACATGAAATCCATACTTTTGTAAAAATTGAAGTCCATGTGAGCAAAGGGCAAAAGAACACTAATGAAATTCATGCTAGATTTTTTAAATGTCAGAAGATCCTGAGACTCCTGGCTGTGCTAACACACACATACATTTCTCTGCAGGCTTCATTATTTGCTATGTTTGATGCCCTTACAGCATGCCTGCAGCTTTGGGGTTTGAGTGTGAGAATAAAACAGGGTTTATCACTGTAAGTTGTGGCGTGTCATCTCCTGTTTAGAGACCACAGAGGCCTCGTCTGTTAGAAGGTCTAGGCCTGGAGGAGAAGCAGGCCAGTGCTGCTTGTCGCCCTGAAGATGAACATGTGTCCGGCAGGGCTCCTGCCACAGCCCAGCTGTAGCCCAGGCTCTTTGGGGACCATGAACAGATTGCATCTGCTTTCCCGGTTCCTCTGCCTTCTCAGCGGCTGCTGCAACCATGGCTGAAAGGAATTTATAACTAACTAACTAAAACATCAAGTTGGCCAAGTTGGTAAATTGTTGACTCTTTAATTTCCTTCACATGCCACTCATGTTTCCAATGTGCATTCTTATTTTTTTATAAGATATGTTTTATCTATGCACATAGCTTTTTTTTTTTTTTTGCAGCATTTGGGATCTTAGTTCCCTGAGCACACTCCCTGCATGGGGAGGTCACAGGCTTAAATATTGGACCACCAGGGAAGTCCCAATGCTTGTACAATTTTGAATTAGGAAAGATTCAACCTTAATTCATAAAATTACTAGTCAGCATTGAAAAAGGGGGCAAGGAGCCAGGCTTCAGTGCCTGAGCAAGAGGGCAGAGTCAGACGTTGCAGAGACGTCTTGTTGAGAGGTCCACACGAGCTGGGTGGCTGCGCTGCATCCTGGGGCGTCCTTTCCGAGTTTTCCGAGCTCTGTGCTTCCTGCTTTCCCCTCTCACCCAACTTGCAGAGGTTTGCTTGGCGCTTCAGAAACCTTTCCTGTGCTTGTTCTGTGTTAGCCCTGTTGGGGTGGATCCTGGGGAAGGCCTCGATGGAGGGGAGGGATCACAGAGAATGTGGGTGTGTTTGGGTGGCCGTGATGGCTGGGGAGAGCTGGAGTCAGGCCTGGGCATTTCGGTCCTACTTCTAGAAAGTAGGGAGGGGAGCCACTGCCCCCCAGTCACCTTCAGCTCACAATGGCCCTCTTACCAAAGAGGCGTGGGGGTAGGGGCCAGGCATGTTCTGCTCCGGGTCTTCTGGCTCATCCTGGGCTGTGGGCAGTGGAGCAGGACTCTGCACACCTACCCCGGAGTTGGTAAGGGGGAAGGTGGAAATGGGAGAAGGCAGGCCTGGGGCAGACTGGGGTGGGATCCTGGGGCCATGAGTCTGCACTGCCCAGCATTCCTCAGCCTTTACAGAGGCCCAGAGAACTCTGGGCAAAAGACAGACACTTAAGGTAAAAGAAGCAGTATATCTTCTGGGGAAACTAAAGCTACAAGGGAGCCTCTTGGAAAAGTAGGAGCCAATGCTGTCAGAGACGCAAGTGGGGCTTTGTTCCCTCCATCGATCAATCATTCAGCAGGGATGTGGGCAGGACCAAGGAGAGCAGTGCTGGACCAGAAGCAGAGGGAAGGCTCCCTCACACAAAGATGAGGAGGTATGAGGCCCGGCTCCTTGGTGGAATCCAAACAGGTGCAGACAAGACACCTTCCCCCTACAATTAGTCAGACAGTATTATTAAATTATCACGTGAACAGTATTTGTAGATGTAGGACAGGAGGTACCTTTTAAGAGATACTTTAGGGTACAAGCTATTAACTTCTATAGAGTCATTAAACCACCAAGTTACGACTGTTGGTACATGTAACAGTGCTTTCCATGCATTTGCAGTTCATAGACCATTATATTTACTGTGGGGAAGAATCTCTTAGAAGAAATGGAGTAGCCCTCATAGTCAATAAAAGAGTCCAAAATGCAGTACTTGGGTTCAGTCTCAAAAACAACAGAATGATCTTGGTTTGTTTCCAAGGCAAATCATTCAGTATCACAGTAATCCAAGTCTGTGCCCTAACCAGTAATGCCAAAGAAGTTGAAATCAAACGATTCTATGAAGATCTACAAGACCTTCTAGAACTAATATCAAAAAAAGATGTTTTTTCATCCTTGGAATGCAGAAGTAGGAAGTCAAGAGATACCTGCAGTAACAGGCAAGTTTGGCCTTGAGTACAAGATGAAGCAGGGCAAACGCTAACAAAGTTTTGCAATAGAACACACTGGTCATAGCAAACACCCTCTTCCAACAACATAAGAGACGACTCTACACATGAACATACCAGACAATCAATGCCGAAGTCAGATTGTTTATATTCGTTGCAGGTGAAGGTGGAGAAGCTCTATACAGTCAGCAAAAACAAGACCTGGAGCTGACTGTGGCTCAGATCATGAGCTCCTTATTGCAAAATTCAGACTTAAATTGAAGAAAGTAGGGAAAAACCACTAGACCTCTCAGTCATGCCTGACTCCTTACAACCCATGGACTGTAGTCCATCAGGTTCTTCTGTCTGTGGGATTCTCCAGGCAAGAATATTGGAGTGGGTTGCCATTTTCTTCTCCAGGGGATCTTCCCAACCCAGGGACTGAACCCAGGTCTCTTGAATTGCAGGTGGATTCTTTACCATCTAAGCCACCAGGGAATCCCCAGACTTTTTAGATATGACCTAAATCAAATCCCTGATTATACAGTGGAGGTGGCAAATAGATTCAAGGGATTAGTCCTGGTAGACAGAGTACCTGAAGAACTATGGACAGAGGTTTGTAACATTGTACAGGAGGCAGTGACCAAAACCATCCCAAAGAAAAAGAATTGCAAGAAGGCAAATGATTGTCTGAGGAAGCCTTACAAATAGCTGAGAAAAGAAGAGAAGTGAAAGGCAAAGGAGAAAGAGAGATAATACCCAGTTGAAGGCAGAGTTCCAGAGAACAGCAAGGAGAGATAAGAAAGCCTTCCTAAGTGAACAATGCAAATAAATAGAGGAAAGTGATGGAATGGGAAAGACTAGAGATCTCTTCAAGAAAATTAGAGATACCAAGGGAACATTTATTGCAAAGCTGGGCACAATAAAGGACAGAAGTGGCAAGAACCTAACAGAAGCAGATGATGTTAAGAGGTGCCAAGAATACACAGAAGAACTGTACAAAAATAGTCTTAATGACCCAGATAACCACAATGGTGTGGTCACTCACCTAGAGCCAGACATCCTGGAGTGTGAAGTCAAGTGGGCCTTCGGAAGCATTACTATGAACAAAGCTAGTGGAGGTGATGGGATTTTATTTAAAATCCTAAGTGATGATGCTGTTAAAATGCTAAATCCCACTTGTACATCTTCAAGTTCTCTGTTCAAGTACTGCTGAAGTCTAGATTGAAGGATTTTGAGCATTACCTTACTACCATGTGAAATGAACACAATTGTATGGTAGTTTAAACATTCTTTGGCATTACCTTTCTTTGTAATTGAAATGAAAACTGACCTTTTCCTGTCCTGTGGCCACTGCTGAGTTTTCCAAATTTGCTGACATATTAAGTGTGGCACTTTAACAGCATCATCATTTAGGAAAGGACATTTAGAGTCAACTCATTGGAAAAGATCCTGATGCTGGAAAAGATTGAGGGCAGGAGGAGAAAGGGGTAACAGAGGATGAAATGATTGAATATCATCACCAACTCAATGGACATGAATTTGAGCAAATGCCGGGAGATAGTGGAGGACAGGGAAGCCTGGCGTGTTGCAGTCCATGGGGGTCACAAAGAATCAGACACAACTAAGCTACTGAACAACAATATCAAGGTTTTAGTGCATTGGTCATTGATCCCTCACCACTGGTAACAAGGCTTTGAAAGGGAGCTCTGACCAACTGTCTCATCAGAGCAAAAGGAATGACTGAGTACTACCTCTCAGTCATGCCTGACTCCTTACAACCCATGGACTGTAGTCCATCAGGTTCTTCTGTCTGTGGGATTCTCCAGGCAAGAATATTGGAGTGGGTTGCCATTTTCTTCTCCAGGGGATCTTCCCAACCCAGGGACTGAACCCAGGTCTCTTGAATTGCAGGTGGATTCTTTACCATCTAAGCCACCAGGGAATCCCCAGACTTTTTAGATATGACCTAAATCAAATCCCTGATTATACAGTGGAGGTGGCAAATAGATTCAAGGGATTAGTCCTGGTAGACAGAGTACCTGAAGAACTATGGACAGAGGTTTGTAACATTGTACAGGAGGCAGTGACCAAAACCATCCCAAAGAAAAAGAATTGCAAGAAGGCAAATGATTGTCTGAGGAAGCCTTACAAATAGCTGAGAAAAGAAGAGAAGTGAAAGGCAAAGGAGAAAGAGAGATAATACCCAGTTGAAGGCAGAGTTCCAGAGAACAGCAAGGAGAGATAAGAAAGCCTTCCTAAGTGAACAATGCAAATAAATAGAGGAAAGTGATGGAATGGGAAAGACTAGAGATCTCTTCAAGAAAATTAGAGATACCAAGGGAACATTTATTGCAAAGCTGGGCACAGTAAAGGACAGAAGTGGCAAGAACCTAACAGAAGCAGATGATGTTAAGAGGTGCCAAGAATACACAGAAGAACTGTACAAAAATAGTCTTAATGACCCAGATAACCACAATGGTGTGGTCACTCACCTAGAGCCAGACATCCTGGAGTGTGAAGTCAAGTGGGCCTTCGGAAGCATTACTATGAACAAAGCTAGTGGAGGTGATGGGATTTTATTTAAAATCCTAAGTGATGATGCTGTTAAAATGCTAAATCCCACTTGTACATCTTCAAGTTCTCTGTTCAAGTACTGCTGAAGTCTAGATTGAAGGATTTTGAGCATTACCTTACTACCATGTGAAATGAACACAATTGTATGGTAGTTTAAACATTCTTTGGCATTACCTTTCTTTGTAATTGAAATGAAAACTGACCTTTTCCTGTCCTGTGGCCACTGCTGAGTTTTCCAAATTTGCTGACATATTAAGTGTGGCACTTTAACAGCATCATCATTTAGGAAAGGACATTTAGAGTCAACTCATTGGAAAAGATCCTGATGCTGGAAAAGATTGAGGGCAGGAGGAGAAAGGGGTAACAGAGGATGAAATGGTTGAATATCATCACCAACTCAATGGACATGAATTTGAGCAAATGCCGGGAGATAGTGGAGGACAGAGAAGCCTGGCGTGTTGCAGTCCATGGGGGTCACAAAGAATCAGACACAACTAAGCTACTGAACAACAATATCAAGGTTTTAGTGCATTGGTCATTGATCCCTCACCACTGGTAACAAGGCTTTGAAAGGGAGCCCTGACCAACTGTCTCATCAGAGCAAAAGGAATGACTGAGTACATGGATTTGGTCATGGGAAAATCAAATGCCATGAGCTCTTTTATAACCAGCATTGTCTGTGTGTGCTAGAGTACTTGACAAGGGAATTTCCCTTGGGAAATGTCCTAAGGGAATGAGTAACCAATCAACTCATACAAACTTCAACATTTTCAATCCAGTTGGAGTTTTATTCCACCCTGGTAACCTCTTAGCCAATCACAAATAAAGAAACAAAGGCCCAAAGAAGTGAGGTGTTGTTTGCCAAATGTTTTATGATTTTTTTATTCATCACTTTTGACTAAGATCTTACCATTTACCTTTGTATATTTTTTCCTTTTTATACATTTACTAGATTGAGTCTCATTAATATTTAATTTCTGTTTAAAAAATATTGGTTGTATCTACATATATAAAATTCAACACCTTAAATTTTCTCACATAAAACTAATACATTTAAAATATACCTTTGATAAATAAAAATTTAAAAAACAAATAAAATATACCTTTGGTATAACATTTTGGCTTTACCTAATGAAAAATACTCTGTTTCACATTTGGTGTATTTTCCACTTCACATATATTTTATCTGTATAATGAAGTTCATAATTCATTCTTTAAGTTTCTTTTGTGCATTCTATAGATTTTGTGCAAGCATATGCACAAACCTTTACTGCTTTAGAGATTACATTTGCTGTTATCTCATTTTAAGTTAAAATTGGAAATTATATAAATACAAATCTTATTACCTAAGTGAGTGAACATTAATAAATGATTTGACAAATCTGCAAAGATATTAATCATCCATCTTTCAAACTCTGCAGTTATTTGTCAGACAAATAGCTGATTCATGTTCAAGTACCTTGTTTTCTCAGTGCCCCCTCCCCCATGCCTTAGGGGTGAGCACTGAATTGTGCTGCTCTGTGTTGTTAACTCTTTAATAAAAGTACCTTTGAAAGTAACTTGGAGTCCTTTTGTTTAGAACAAAAAGCTTGTACTTCACCCTGACTGGGAAGATCATACCTGGCTTATCCACATGATCTCCATTGATTTCAATGTATTCCTTCTTCTCAGAAGATCGTAACAAACAGAGTTGAAAGAGAAAAAATAATGATAAAACAAAAGCATTTTCTTCTTATTTTTTTAGGAGTGAGTGTCTTTGTGCTGCAGATAAAATTATTCATTTTTCACACCTACTGGGATGAGCAATTTAACTGGACCCGGAATTTCATTCCTCTGACTTTCAGTGGGTATAGACAGGCCTTACTCATGACCACCAACTACAGTAGTCAGCTGAGACCCTTCCTGCCCCTGACAGCAGACTTCACCCAGGCTGCTTGGAGAAGCTTGGAGGAAAAATCTGCCTCAGTAAAGACTTTCCCTGAATTCTCACCCAGCAAGCCAGTGCCACCTGTCACTCAGCCCTCAAAGTTCTGTGGGACCACATGGGTTGACTGGCCATGTCTTAGTCCATTCTGGCTGCTGTGAGAATGCCCTGACCTGGGTGCCTGTAAGCCATAGGCCTCTATGTTCCTCCGTTCCGGAAGCGGGACATCCAGGATGGAGGCACTGGCCTATTCACTGTCTGGTGAAGCCCCTTCCTGGTTCACAGATGGCATCTCTGTGCTGTGTCCTCACATGGGGGAAGGGTTAGGGGCTCCGTGAGGGCTCTGTCGTCATGGCACTAATTCCATCATGGGAGTCCCACCCTCATGACCTAGTCACCTCTCAAAGGAAATGGGGGTTAGATTTAGTAGGCTGAAACAAAAACCAGAACTGCACAACCTTAAATTTGAGAGTTATGTTTTTTGGTGGACAGTCTTGGGATGTTAAGCCTGGGAAACAGCACCTCAGGTAACTGAAAAACTGCTCCAAGGAAGCGAGGATAGAGTCAGGACATAGAAGAGTTTTTGCAACAAAAAGCTAGGTAGTGGGAACATCAAAAGATCACTGTTACTAAAGGAAAACTAGACATGTCAAGGAATTTAGTGCTGTCCATATATGGGAGGATGTAGGAATCTGAGCTCACTGACTTCATTCCTCTAACATGACCTCAGCTACCTAAAGCCAATGTCCTGTGCTTCTCATCAGAATCTCCTCAGCTGTACCTGAGCTGGGGTGGCTGCAGTGGGTCACTGTAAGAGGGAGGGCATTTATTGTTTCCATCCTGAGTTCCCTCAGGACACACCTTCAAGGTGGATGCAGTTGCTGATCACTGCCACACCCTTCATTTACTGACAGGGCAGACAGCACCCTTAGTCCACACTTTGGACACATAGATTTGGGGGTGCAAGCAGCTTCTTTCTTCGAGAAAAGAAACAGACCTGGAAGTGATCTATCAGAAGCAAAGCCAAGCCACCAAAGGGTTTGACAGTAACTTACATTGTAAAATCTAACTTTTCTGAGGCAGAAAAGAGGCTTTAGAAAGCAAGTTTTGATTTCCTGGTTCACAGCATGATTCAGAAGAATGTAAAGACACAACCTGGGCACTCAGATCCTCCTGTGAGAACACTGGCTTGGAACAGAGAGTTCTGTGATGAGAGAGTACTCAAAAGTCTACCTAGCCTGCTTAGGTGAAAATGTACTCTGAGACGAACCTCTAATAAGAAGTTGCAAGCAGCTTATTTTGGTTTCCAAAACCAACAGGATTTGACTAAGGAAGTTGTGTAACTGAATAACACAAAAGTAAGCAAAGCATTTTCCAAGTAACTTTCAGTGTAAAAGCACCTAGGTTTTGGATGCAGAAAAGAGAGCTTTAACTCAAAGCTGGGGTTCAAGGATTACACACAGCATGTTTCTGAAGCATGTGAAGACACAGAAGGGCTGAGTAGGGCTGAGTGGAGCCTTCTGGGAGAATCATTGTCTGAGGAGACAGTTAACTATAATTAACCTTTCTAGGTGGACTTGACCTCTGAGAAGAACTCCTACCAAGGCGTGACAAGCAGCTTCTTTCTTTCAGAAAGCTCAGGGATTAAAGTAGGAAGTTGTCAATCTGAATAAAACAAAGGCGAATAAAACCAACTAGATTTCTGATTTGGAATGTACAGCTCGATTCAAAAGCTTGGTTTGTTAGGTTCCCACACAGCCTGATTCTGAAGAAGGGAAAGACACAGGGCACTCTGGATTCCTCTCTGGGTAGACTGGATTGAGAAGAGAGTTCTGTGACTTGCTAGTTCTCTACCCATAACTAACCTGGATAGGTGAAAATGTACTCTGAGATGAGCTCCTAGTGAGGAGTTGCAAGCATCTCTTTCAGTTCAGAAAACTTGAGGATTAGAGTAGGAAGTTGTCAATCTCCAGAAAACTGAAGTGAGAAGTGTTGGAAGATGCTAGTTGCCTGAGGCAGGAAATAGAGCTTGAACCAAAAACTTGGTTTTCAAGGTTCATGCACATCATGTTTCCAAATTAGAATGTGAAGACACAAACAGGGCCCACTGGATCTTCCTGGGAGCACATTGAGCAGAGTACTTCTCTCACTACAGCTCGGTTCTCAAAGACACACTTCCATAGCCTGTTTCCTCATGGGCAGTCCCAGTATGACCTAGGATTGGGTTCACAAGGCTTGGAAATGTCGGGAATATATAAAATTCAACACCTTAAATTTTCTCACATAAGACTAATACATTTAAAATATACCTTTGATAAATAAAAATTTAAAAAACAAATAAAATATACCTTTGGTATAACATTTTGGCTTTACCTAATGAAAAATACTCTGTTTCACATTTGGTGTATTTTCCACTTCACATATATTTTATCTGTATAATGAAGTTCATAATTCATTCTTTAAGTTTCTTTTGTGCATTCTATAGATTTTGTGCAAGCATATGCACAAACCTTTACTGCTTTAGAGATTACATTTGCTGTTATCTCATTTTAAGTTAAAATTGGAAATTATATAAATACAAATCTTATTACCTAAGTGAGTGAACATTAATAAATGATTTGACAAATCTGCAAAGATATTAATCATCCATCTTTCAAACTGCAGTTATTTGTCAGACAAATAGCTGATTCATGTTCAAGTACCTTGTTTTCTCAGTGCCCCCTCCCCCATGCCTTAGGGGTGAGCACTGAATTGTGCTGCTCTGTGTTGTTAACTCTTTAATAAAAGTACCTTTGAAAGTAACTTGGAGTCCTTTTGTTTAGAACAAAAAGCTTGTACTTCACCCTGACTGGGAAGATCATACCTGGCTTATCCACATGATCTCCATTGATTTCAATGTATTCCTTCTTCTCAGAAGATCGTAACAAACAGAGTTGAAAGAGAAAAAATAATGATAAAACAAAAGCATTTTCTTCTTATTTTTTTAGGAGTGAGTGTCTTTGTGCTGCAGATAAAATTATTCATTTTCCACACCTACTGGGATGAGCAATTTAACTGGACCCGGAATTTCATTCCTCTGACTTTCAGTGGGTGTAGACAGGCCTTACTCATGACCACCAACTACAGTAGTCAGCTGAGACCCTTCCTGCCCCTGACAGCAGACTTCACCCAGGCTGCTTGGAGAAGCTTGGAGGAAAAATCTGCCTCAGTAAAGACTTTCCCTGAATTCTCACCCAGCAAGCCAGTGCCACCTGTCACTCAGCCCTCAAAGTTCTGTGGGACCACATGGGTTGACTGGCCATGTCTTAGTCCATTCTGGCTGCTGTGAGAATGCCTTGACCTGGGTGCCTGTAAGCCATAGGCCTCTATGTTCCTCCGTTCTGGAAGCGGGACATCCAGGATGGAGGCATTGGCATATTCACTGTCTGGTGAAGCCCCTTCCTGGTTCACAGATGGCATCTTTGTGCTGTGTCCTCACATGGGGGAAGGGTTAGGGGCTCCATGAGGGCTCTGTCATCATGGCACTAATTCCATCATGGGAGTCCCACCTTCATGACCTAGTCACCTCTCAAAGGAAATGGGGGTTAGATTTAGTAGGCTGAAACAAAAACCAGAACTGCACAACCTTAAATTGAGAGTTATGTTTTTTGGTGGACAGTCTTGGGATGTTAAGCCTGGGAAACAGCACCTCAGGTAACTGAAAAACTGCTCCAAGGGAGCGAGGATAGAGTCAGGACATACAAGAGTTTTTGCAACAAAAAGCTAGGTAGTGGGAACATCAAAAGATCACTGTTACTAAAGGAAAACTAGACATGTCAAGGAATTTAGTGCTGTCCATATATGGGAGGATGCAGGAGTCTGAGCTCACTGACTTCATTCCTCTAACATGACCTCAGCTGCCTAAAGCCAATGTCCTGTGCTTCTCATCAGAATCTCCTCAGCTGCACCTGAGCTGGGGTGGCTGCAGTGGGTCACTGTAAGAGGGAGGGCATTTATTGTTTCCATCCTGAGTTCCCTCAGGACACACCTTCAAGGTGGATGCAGTTGCTGATCACTGCCACACCCTTCATTTACTGACAGGGCAGACAGCACCCTTAGTCCACACTTTGGACACATAGATTTGGGGGTGCAAGCAGCTTCTTTCTTCGAGAAAAGAAACAGACCTGGAAGTGATCTATCAGAAGCAAAGCCAAGCCACCAAAGGGTTTGACAGTAACTTACATTGTAAAATCTAACTTTTCTGAGGCAGAAAAGAGGCTTTAGAAAGCAAGTTTTGATTTCCTGGTTCACAGCATGATTCAGAAGAATGTAAAGACACAACCTGGGCACTCAGATCCTCCTGTGAGAACACTGGCTTGGAACAGAGAGTTCTGTGATGAGAGAGTACTCAAAAGTCTACCTAGCCTGCTTAGGTGAAAATGTACTCTGAGACGAACCTCTAATAAGAAGTTGCAAGCAGCTTATTTTGGTTTCCAAAACCAACAGGATTTGACTAAGGAAGTTGTGTAACTGAATAACACAAAAGTAAGCAAAGCATTTTCCAAGTAACTTTCAGTGTAAAAGCACCTAGGTTTTGGATGCAGAAAAGAGAGCTTTAACTCAAAGCTGGGGTTCAAGGATTACACACAGCATGTTTCTGAAGCATGTGAAGACACAGAAGGGCTGAGTAGGGCTGAGTGGAGCCTTCTGGGAGAATCATTGTCTGAGGAGACAGTTAACTATAATTAACCTTTCTAGGTGGACTTGACCTCTGAGAAGAACTCCTACCAAGGCGTGACAAGCAGCTTCTTTCTTTCAGAAAGCTCAGGGATTAAAGTAGGAAGTTGTCAATCTGAATAAAACAAAGGCCAATAAAACCAACTAGATTTCTGATTTGGAATGTACAGCTCGATTCAAAAGCTTGGTTTGTTAGGTTCCCACACAGCCTGATTCTGAAGAAGGGAAAGACACAGGGCACTCTGGATTCCTCTCTGGGTAGACTGGATTGAGAAGAGAGTTCTGTGACTTGCTAGTTCTCTACCCATAACTAACCTGGATAGGTGAAAATGTACTCTGAGATGAGCTCCTAGTGAGGAGTTGCAAGCATCTCTTTCAGTTCAGAAAACTTGAGGATTAGAGTAGGAAGTTGTCAATCTCCAGAAAACTGAAGTGAGAAGTGTTGGAAGATGCTAGTTGCCTGAGGCAGGAAATAGAGCTTGAACCAAAAACTTGGTTTTCAAGGTTCATGCACATCATGTTTCCAAATTAGAATGTGAAGACACAAACAGGGCCCACTGGATCTTCCTGGGAGCACATTGAGCAGAGTACTTCTCTCACTACAGCTCGGTTCTCAAAGACACACTTCCATAGCCTGTTTCCTCATGGGCAGTCCCAGTATGACCTAGGATTGGGTTCACAAGGCTTGGAAATGTCGGGAAACATACTGGCTGTGACTGTGGAAATTAGGGCCTCTGTGCAAACCCGGAGTTCTTACATCTTAGAGTCAAGACTGTTGCTGATTGACAGATGCCTGGAAAACATTCTCTTATTTTGGCTTTCATTCACTGAAGGAAAATAGGTTTCCCAGAATTCTGTTTGCTGCGAGTAACACACTACTTGGAAACCTTGCTTGGAGATTATTTTTAAGTAAAAATTTCCCCTCAGCTGTGTTACAGTAGGGAAGGCCCCATGCTGCTGCTGCTGCTGCTAATGCTTCAATCGTGTCTGACTCTGTGCGACCCCATAGATGGCAGCCCACCAGGCTCCCCCATCCCTGGGATTCTCCAGGCAAGAATACTGGAGTGGGTTGCCATTTCCTTCTGCAATGCATGAAAGTGAAAAGTGAAAGTGAAGTCACTCAGTCGTGTCCAACTCTTAGCAAGCCCATGGACTGCAGCCTACCAGGCTCCTCCATCCATGGGATTTTCCAGGCAAGAGTACTGAAGTGGGGTGCCATTGCCTTCTCCAAGGGAAGGCCTCATACTCACATGGAAAAGAAAATAAACATCAGAATGTCAGTTCCATCAAGTTTTTTCTGTAGGAAGGATCCAGTGAATATAGGTCTATCTGGAAATTCTTGGATACTTCAGGGACACATACTGAGTGTGAACCTGGATGTTGGACCTTGTTGGAAAAATTAGCATTTTCTGCCTGTTGGCCCTAAAAGGGTGTGGGCTACCAGCTGCCTGATAAGCCATCAAACTGATGTTTTCCTGCTTATGATATTAACAGGTTTGCTCAAACCTTTCCTATTTCTGATGCAAGCAGGTGGCTTGCAACTCCTTGGGGCAAGATCATTTCCATTAGAATGTCAACTAATCTAGGTAACAATAGTATGACAATCAGGACCCTTAGACAATTTCCTAATCCTGTTTCCTCATGGGCAGACACAGTATGAGCTCAGAATGTGTTCACAAGGCTCAGAAAGTGCAGGGAAACATACTGGTATTGACTCTGGAAATTAGGGCCTCTGTGCAAACTAGGAGTTCTCTCACATCTTAGAATCTAGACAGCTCCTAATAGATAGATGCCTGACAAACACTCTTTTCATGCTTTTCATTCATTGAAGGAACACAGCTTTCCCAGCATTCTGTGTGTTGAGAGTAACACACTGCTAGAAAATGCTTGCTTGGAGGTCATTTTTCAGTAACAATTTCCCCTGACTGTTTTACCACAGGGAAGGCCCCTCACTCACAGAGAAAAGCAAACAAGCATCCAAAAGTCTGTTCCATCAAGTTTTCACTGTAGGAGAGATCCAGTGATCCTAGGTCTGTCTGGAAAATTCTTGGATACTGCAGGGACACATACTGAGTGTGAACCTGGAAACNGTTTTACCATAGGGAAGGCCCCTCACTCACAGAGAAAAGCAAACAAACATCCAAAAGTCTGTTCCATCAAGTTTTCACTGTAGGAGAGATCCAGTGATCCTAGGTCTGTCTGGAAAATTCTTGGATACTGCAAGGACACATACTGAGTGTGAACCTGGAAACTGGACCTTGTTGACAAAGTTAGCATTTTCTCTCTGTTGGCCCTAAAACCGTGTGGCCTAGCAACTGCCTAAAAATCCATCCCATTGCTCTTTTCTTACTTGTGACAGCAATATCTGGTCAAACCTTTGGGATTTCTGAAGCAAGCAGGCAACTTGCAGTTCCTTGCCACTGGATCATTTCCGGTGGCATGGCAACTCATTTGGTGACAACACTAGAAGGCACTCAGCACTCACAGACACAGTCCTACAGCCTATTTCCTCATGAGCAAGCCCAGTATCACCTAGGAATGGGTTCACAAGGCTCAGAAGTGCGAGGAAACATACTGGCTGTGACTGTGGAAATTAGGGCCTCTGTGCAGACCTGGAGTTCTGACATCTTAGAATCTAGACAGTTGCTGATAGATGCCTGAAAATGCTTTTTTTTTTTTTTTTTTTTTTTGCCTTTCATTCATCGAAGAAACATAGATTTCACAGCATTCTGTTTGCTAAGAGTAACAGACTGCTTGGAAATTCTTGCTTGAAGGTCATTTCTAAATACCAATTTCCCCTCCCCTGTGTTCCCATAGGGAAGGCCCCCACACTCACAGAGAAAAGCAAACAAACATCAAAGCATCTGTTCCATGAAGCTCTCTGTAGGAGGGATCCAGTGATCCTAAGTCTGTCTGGAAAATTCTTGGATAGTGCTTGGACACATACTGAGTATGAACCTGGCTACTGGACCTTGTTGGCAAAATTAGCATTTTCTCTCTGTTGGCCATAGTAGTCTGGGGCTTAGCAGCTGCTTGAAAATCAGTCCAATTGCTGTTTTCCCACTTATGACAGCAATATCTTTGGTCAAGACACTGGGATTTCTGAAGCAAGCAGGTGGCTTGCAACTCCTTACAGCAAGATCATTTCCAGTAGAATGTCAATTAAACTAGGTAAAAACAGTTTGGAACTCAGCTCTGTCAGACTCACTTCTGCAGCCTGTTTCCTTATGGTTAGTCCCAATATGACTCAGGAATGTGTTCACAAGGCTCAGAAAGTGCAAGGAAATATCCTGACTGTGACTCTGGAGATTAGGGCCTCTGTGGAAACGTGGTGACCTCACATGTTAGAATCTAGACTGTTGCTGAAATAACATGCCTGAAAACCACTGTATTTATTGCCATTCATTCAACGAAGGAACATAGGTTTCCCAGCATTCTGTCTGCTAAGGGTAACCCACTACTTAGAAATCTTTGCCTGGAGGTCATTTTTAAATAAAAATATCTCATCTTCTGTGTTCCAGTAGGGCTGTCCCCATACTCAAAGGGAAAAGCAAACAAACATCAAAATGTCTGTTCCATCAAGTTTTCTCTGTAAGAAGGATCCAGTGATCCTAGGTCAGCCTGGAAAATTCTTGGATACTGCAGGGACATATACTGAGTGTGAACCTGGATACTGGACCTTGTTGCAAAATTAGCATTTTCTCTCTGTTGGCCACAGTAGGCCGGGGCTTAGCAGTGCTTGAAAATCAATCCAATTGCTGTTTTCCCACTTATGATAGCAATATCTATGGTCAAAACACTGGGATTTCTGAAGCAAGCAGGTGGCTTGCAACTCCTTGCAGCAAGATCATTTCCAGTGGAATGTCAATTAAACTAGGTAAAATAGTTTGGCACTCAGCTCTGTCGGATGCACTCCTGCAGCCTGTTTCCTCATGGGTAGTCCCAATATGACTCAGGAATGTGTTCACAAGGCTCAGAAATTGCAGGGAAACATCCTGGCTGTGACTCTGGAGATTAGGGCCTCTGTGGAAACGTGGTGTTCTCACATCTTAGAATCTAGACAATTGCTGAACAATAGTTGCCTGGAAAACAGTCTATCTATTGCCATTCATTCAGTGAAGGAACATAGGTTTCCCAGCATTCTGTCTGCTGAGAGTGACCCACTACTTGGAAATTGTCATCCAAAGTAAGGATGAGAGTCAGGCACTAGTGAGGATGAGAATCAGGCCAAAGTGAGGACAGAGTCAAGCCCTAGTGAAGTTCACAGTCAACATGTAGACCAGAATCATTGCCCAGTGAGGAGGAGACTCGGGGCACCCTGAGGTCAAGAGTCAGCATCTAGTGAGGACAAGTGTCAGGGTGCAGTGTGCTTTGCCTCACTGCATAGGACTCTGCTTCTCACAGGACTCTGTGTTGGTTCCTCACTGGAACCTGTGTCTGGTCCACACTGTGCCTCACTCTGACTCTCAACATGGCCTGACTCTGGTCCTCACTGCACGTTGACACTGTTCATTACTGGGCCCTGATATGGTCTTAAGTATGATCTGGCTGTGGTCCACACTATGGATGACTCGCCCTCAATAGGGCCTGACCTTCGTGCTCACTTAGGCCCTAGTGAGGGTGAGACTCAGACCCTAGTGAGGACCAGAATCAGGACAAAGTGCGGACCATATTCAGGCTAGGCGATGTCCAGCATCAGTGCTGTGAGGGTAACAGGCAGGAAGGCCAGGGGTCTCCAAATGGAGGAAATAGGCTGCAAGTGTCAGACATTTTTATCTCTCTAAAGCAGCAGGAGTTGAAACAAACTAGCGATATTTTTTTTTTTCCTTCTCTATACCAATTTAAAAGGAGGTTTCTCTTAAAATACTGTGTTGCCATAATGACACCTGGTTTCACCTGAAGTTAACTATTCTCAAACCTTGAGTTAACCAATGCATTTTCTTATGGAAATGTTTGTCTTAAGCTATGTTAATGTACTATGCATTTACTCCAAACTCTGTCTTCAAGTCGGTTCCACCTAATGGCTCAGAACCTACTTGACAAACCAGTATGTTATACTCAGACATTGTTCCCCTAATCTATG
Source organism: Cephalophus harveyi (assembly GCA_006410635.1). Lineage (NCBI taxonomy): Eukaryota > Metazoa > Chordata > Mammalia > Artiodactyla > Bovidae > Cephalophus > Cephalophus harveyi. The sequence goes on along the minus strand of SJYT01057924.1, from coordinate 224,960 downwards.
TAATCGAAACTATTTATATGGTAATCTGCCCTTCTACAAGATTCAAGTCAGTCGTTTTATGGCCCGGGATGAATCATCTGGTGCCAAGATTATCCCAAAATACTTTTTATGGATGAGGGGCCTGGTGCCATTCTGAGTTTTAAGACATTCCTTTCTTTCATTAACAGACTGCTAGTACTCCTACCTGGAAAATCCCATGGACAGAGGAGCCTGGAAGGCTGCAGTCCATGGGGTCGCCGAGGGTTGGAGTGACTGAGCGACTTCACTTTCACTTTTCACTTTCATGCATTGGAGAAGGAAATGGCAACCCACTCCAGTGTTCTTGCCTGGAGAACCCCAGGGATGGGGGAACCTGGTGGGCTGCCGTCTATGGGGTCACACAGGGTCAGACATGACTGAAGTGACTTAGCAGCCGCAGTGACTATATAACATCCAGCTGAAGACTAGCAGGGGGCTACTCTTCTCTTTCTGCCCACTTCTGATGCCTATGTCAGAAGCTTTTTCTATCTCTTTTATACTTTAGTAAAACTTTATTACACAACAGCTCTGAGCGATCAAGCCTTGTCTCTAGCCCTGGATTGAATTCTTCTCTGGAGGCCAAGAATCCCGGCATCTTTTCTTGGGTCAACAACAACCTTTCAGTGCCCATGGAGGACCAATGTCAGATCCCAGTGAAGCAAAGAGTCAGGCTCTAGTGAGCCAAAGAGTCAGGGTACAGGGAGGACCAGAGTCAAGTCCAGTGAAACAAAATGTCAGGTCAAGGTGAAACAAAGTGGCAGGCCATAGAGTACAGATTCAGGCTGTGGTGAGGATGAGTCAGGTAAAAGTGAAGATGAGAGTCTAATGCTACTAAAGACTAGGGTCAGGCCCTTTCAGACACGGGATTCAAGCCCTAGTGATGATGATGGTCATGCTATAGTGAGAAGAGAATCAGTCAGTGTGAGGACAAGAGTCAGGGCCTAATGAGGTGCAGAGTCAAAGTGAGGCCATATGCCAGGCCTTAGAGATGACCAAGTCAGGCCATAGGGAAGACCAGAGTGAGGGGGCACTTAGGGCCAGGGTCAGGCAGTAGTGAGGACCAGATTCAGCACTGAGTGAGCAGCAGTGTCAGTGTTCAGTGAGGACAAGGTTTATGACAGAGTGAGGTAAAGAGTCAGGTCATGATCATACAAAGTCTCAGGCCACGGCGGACAGAGTCAGGCCATGATGAGGATGAGAGTCAGGCCATGGGGAAATGACAGTCGGGCCAAACTGATGAGAGTCAGGCCCTAGTGAGGATCAGAGTCAAGAGGTGGTGAGGATCAGAATCAGGGTGCAGTGAGGATGAGACTCAGGGCACATTGAGGTCCAGGGTCAGATGCCGTTAGGACGAGTGGCAGGGCATAGGCAAGACAACAGTCAGGCCCTAGTAGGATGAGACTTAGACTGTAATGAGGACCTGAATCAGGGCATAGTGAGGGCCATATTAAGGCTGCAGTGATGTCCAGCATCAGGGCCCACTGAGGACTAGTGTCAATTCCCAGTGAGCCAAAGAGTCAGGGCATAGTGAGTCAAAAGTCAGGAAGGACCAAAGTCATACCCAGTGAGACAAAATGTCAGGCAATGGTGAGGCAAAGAGTCAGACTGTCAGACCAGAGTCAGATTGTATAGAGGACCAGATTCAGGATGTAGAAAGGACCAGATTCAAGCCATAGAGTGGACCAGGATCAGATCCAGTGAGGAACAGAATCAGTGCCTAGAGAGGAAGAGAGTGTAGGGTGTAGAGGATGAAAATCAGGTCCTTTTGAGGATGACAATCAGGCCCTACTGAAACAAGAGTCTTGATGTGGTCAGGACCAGAGTCAGGCTGTAGTGAGGACCAAAATCAGAGCCCAGTGAGGGGCAGTGTCAGTCTCCAGGGAGGACGAGTTTCATGGGCCAGTGAATCAATGAGTCAGGAAGTAGTGACACGAAGTGTCAGGCAGAGGACAGAGTCAGGCCCTGTTGAGGACGAGAGTCAGGACAAATTGAGGAAGAGTGTCAGGCCCTAGTGAGGAGCATAATTAGTTAGGACAATACTCAGGGCACAGTGAAAACCTGAGTCAGTGACTAATGAGGACAAGATTCAGGAGGTATAGAGGACAAGAGTCAGAAAAATATGAAGACAAGAGTCAGGCCCTAGTGAGGACAAAGGTCAGGCAATAGTGAGGACAAAGGTCAGGCAATAGTGAGGACCAGAGCCAGGCTGTAGTGAAGACTAGCATCAGAGCCCAGTGAGGAAGAGAATCAGGGCCCAGTGAGGACAAGGGTTAGGTCCCAGCGAGGCAAAGTGTCAGGCAATAGACAGGACTAGATTGAGACCGTAATGAGGACAAGAATCAGGCCACAGTGAGGACTGAAGTCAGGTAATAGTGAAGAACAGAGTGAGGCTGTAGAGAGGACCAATGTGAGGACCAGAGTGATGCCAGAGAGAACCCAAGTGAGGCCAGTGTGAGGACTATCGTGAGGACATAGTGAGGACACGTGTGAGGCCATAGTGAGGATGAAATCAGTCCCTAGTGAGGGTCAGAGTCAGGCCCTAGTAGACATGACCTTTGGCCCTAGTGATGATGAGAATGATGCTGTCTATGAGGCAGGGTCAGTTTGTATGAGGACCAGAATCAGGGCCTAATGAGGACCAGAGTGAGGCCCAGTGAGGCAATAGATCAGGTCGCAGACAGGTACAGGCTCAGGCCACAGAGAGTACCAGAGTCAGGCCCCAGTGAGGACCAGAGTCAGGGCCCAGGGAAGAACAGTATCAATCTCCAGTGAGGACAAGATTCATGAACCAGTGAGTCAGAGTCGGGTCATAGTGATGCAAAGTGTCAGGCCATAGAGGACATAGTCAGGCTATAGTGAGGATAAGAGTCAGGCCACAGTGAGGACAAGAGTTTGGCCCTACTGAAGATGAGGGTCAGGCCCAAGTGAGGATGAGAGTCAGGCCCTAGTGAGGACCAGAGTGAGGCCGTAGAGTGGATCAGAGAGAGGACTTAGTGAGAACCAGAGTGAGGACATGTCTGAAGCCATAGTGAAGATGAAAGTCAGGCCCTTATAGACAGGAATTTCAGGCCCTAGTGATGATGAGGATCATGGTTTAGTGAGAACAGAGTCAGTCTGTAGTGTGGACCAGATCAGGGCCTAGAGAGGATCAGAGTCAGGACCCGTGAATCGATTTATCTGGCCATTAGAGGACCAGCTGCTGCTGCTGCTGCTAAGTCGCTTCAGTCGTGTCCGACTCTGTGTGACGCCATAGACAGCAGCCCACCAGGCTCCCCCGTCCCTGGGATTTTCCAGGCAAGAACACTGGAGTGGGTTGCCATTTCCTTCTCCAATGCATGAAAGTGAAAAGTGAAAGTGAAGTCATTCAGTCATGTCCGACTCTTGGCAACCCCATGGACAAAAGCCTACCAGGCTCCTCCGTCCATGGGATTTTCCAGGCAAGAGTACTGGAGTGGGGTGCCATTTCCAGAGTCAGGGCCAATTTAGGACCAGAATCAGGGCCCATGAGGGCCAGGGTCAGGTCCCTGTGTGGAAAACAGTCAGTTGTGAGGGAAAGGTTTAGGCCTTAGGACAAGAATCAAGATGTATTGAGGGTGATAATCAGGGCTATATGAGGACCAGAGTGAGGCCCAGTGAGGCAAAGGGTCAGGCCATACAGTGGACCAGAGCCAGGTCACAGCAAAGACCAGAGTCAAGCTGTGGAGAGGACCAGTGTCAGAGTCCAGTGTGGATTAGAATCAGGGCCGAGTGACAATTGGATTCAGGGTGAGGATGAGGGTCAGGCCCTAGCGAGGAGGAGAGTCATGCCATAGTGAGGACAAGAGTCAGGCCCTAGTTAAGACCAGAATCAGCGACCAGTGAAGATGGTGTAAGTCTCCAGTGAGGACAAGAGTCAGGACCTAGAGAGGCAAGGACTTGGCCATAGTGAGGCAAAGTGTCCACCATAATGGACAGGGTCTGGCTATGGTGAAGATGAGAGTCTAGCCATCATGCAGATGAGAGTTAGGCTAGAATGAGGAAGACAGACAAGCCCTCGTGAGTACGAGAGTCAGGCCAAAGTGAGGATGATAATCAGGCTCAAGTGAAGACCAGAGTCAAACCACAGTCAGGAAAAAATCAAGGTGCTGTGAGGACCATAGATGGTGTATAGTGAGGACAAGTGTCAGACACAGAGAGGATGAGAGTCAAGCCCTAGTGAGAAGCAGAGTCAGGCCCTAGAGAAGACCAGGGTCAGGCCCTAGTGAGGACCAGAATCAGTACCCAGTGAGAAACTGTGTCAGTCTCCAGGGAGGAAAAGAGTCAGGCCCCATTGAGGCAAAGTGTCAGGCTGTTGTGAGGCAAAGGGTCAAGACATATTGGACATAGGCCATAGTGAGGATGAGAGTCAGGTCCTGGTGAGCACCAGAGTCAAGCCCTCATGAGTACCAGACTCAGGGGTCAGTGAGAACCAGATGCAGCAGGCAGTGTGGACCATAGCCTCTAGTGAGGTCCAGAATCAATGCTTAGTGAGGAATTTTTATAGGTTTCTTGATGAAAGGGTCAGGCCCCATTGGGCCAAAGTGTCAGGCCCCAGTGAAGAAAAAACTCAGGCCATAGTAGGCAAAGAGACAGTCAGTTTGGAGGCAAAGAGACAGGCCATAGAGAGGACCAGAGTCAGGCGCTAGTGAGGTGAGTGTAGGCTTTCATGAGGACCAGAGTAGGGCAATAGTGAGGACCAGACTCAGGTCACAGTGAGGACCCAACTCAGGGCCCAGGGAGGAAAGTGTCAGGCCATATGAGTGAATGAAACAGCCAATGGAGAGGAACAGAATCAGGCCATTGTGAGAATCAGTTAGCTCGTTGTGAGGCCAAGAGTCAAACCATAGAGAGGACCAGAGGCAGGGCTCATTGAGGAATAGAGTCAGGCCCAGTGTGGCAACGTGTCAGGCCTTAGTGAGGCAAAGAGTCAAACAGTTGAAAGGACCAGACTCAGGACGTAGAGAGGACCAGATCAGGCCATTGTGAGGACCAGATTCAAGCCTTAAAGAGACGAGTTTCAGGGCCCAGTGAGGAACAGACTCAGGGCACAGTGAGGACCACAGTGAGGGCTTACAGAAGATGAAAGACAGGTCCTAGTGAGCACGAGTGCAGGCTGTATTGAGGACGAGAATCATGACAAAATGAGGACTAGAGGCAGTCCATAGGCAGGGCCATAATCTGGGATGAGTGAGGGACATTGTCAGCTCCAGCAAGGACAGGTCCCAGTGAATCAGTGAGTCAGGCCATAGAGGCCAGTGTCAGCCAAAGTGAGGATGGCCCCTGTGAAGATCAGAGTCAAGATGTACTGAGCACCAGAATCAGGGCCCAGTGAGGACCAGACTTGGGGCACATTGAGGTCCAGAGTCAGAAGCTAGTGAGGACGAGTGTCAGGAGGTAGAGAAGACGAGAGTCATGCCCTAGTGGGAAGAGACTCAGGCCCTAGTGAGGACCAGAATCAGGACATAGCGAGGACCATAGTCAGGCCATAGAATGTCCAGAGTCAGGGCCCACTGAGGATCAGTGTCAGGGCCCAGTGAGCAAAGAGGCAGGCCATAAAGAGCCAAAGATCAGGGCTCAGTGGGTGCCAGGAAGCAAAATATCAGGCTGTAGTGAGGCAAGGAATCAGGCCATAGAGAGGATGAGATTCAGGATGGAGAAAAGACCAGAGTGAAGCCACAGAAAGGACCAGGATCTGAGCCCACTGAGGAAGAGACTCAGTGGCTAGTGTGGACCAGAGTCTGGGCATACTGAGGATGCAATTCAGGACATAATGAGCATGAAAATCAGGCCCTCTTAATATAGAGGACGAGAGTCATGCTGTAGTGAAGACCAAAATCAGAGCCCAGTGAGGAAAAATGTCACCTCCACACAGAACAAGTTTCATGGCCCAGTGAGACAAAGAATCAGGCCATAGGGAGGCAAAGTGTCAAGCCAAAGAGGAGAGTCAGGTAGTGGTGAGGATGGGAGTCAAGCCAAAGTGAGGAAACGAGTCAGTCCCTAGTGAGGAACAGTGTCAGGGACCAGATTCAAGGCACAGTGAAAACCTGAGTCAGTGTCTAATGAGGATGAGTGTCAGAATGTACAGAGGATCTATGTCGGCATTTAATGAAGACGAGAGTCAGGGCCTAGTTATGACCGAGGATAGGCAATAGTGAGGACCAGCATCAGGCCATAGTGAAGACTAGTGTCAGAGCCCAGTGAGGAACAGACCCAGGACACAATGAGGACCACAGTCAGTTCCCAGAAAGGCAAAGTGTCAGTTCATTTTGAGGCAAACCATCAGAATGTAGAGATGACTAGATTGAGGCCATAATGAGAACCTGAGTGAGGCCTTAGTGAGGACTAGTGTCAGGGAGTAGTGAAGACCAGAGTGAGACCATAGCGAGTAACAGACTGAGGACTTAGGGAGGACCACAGTGATGCCATCGTGAGCACCCCAGTGACACCAGAGTGAGGACTCAAATGAGGATGTAGAGAGGACATGTGTGAGACCATAGTGAGGAAGAAAGTCAGGCTCTAGTGAGGACCAGAGTCAGACCCTAGTAGACCTGAGCTTCAGACTCTAGTAATGATGAGAATCTTGCTGTTAGAGGATAGAGTTAGTATGAGTGGGGAGCAAAATCACAGCATAATGAGGACCAGAGACTGGCCCAGTGAGACAATGTATCAGGGCATACAGAGGACCATGGTCAGGCCCAAGAGAGGACCAGAGTGAGGCCCCAGTGAGGCCCAGAGTCAAGCCATAGTGAGGACCACAGTCAGGACCCGATGGGGAACAGACTAGGGCACAGTGAGGACTAGAGTCACAGCACAGTTAAAAACAGGAGTCAAGGGCCAGTGAAGAAGAGTTTCAGGCTCCAGAGAGCACAAGATTCATGCCCCATTGAGGCAAAGAGCCAGGTTATAATGAGACAAAGTGTCCAGACATGGAGGACAGAGTCAGTGGTCACTCAGTCAGTTCAGTCACTCAGTCGTGTCTGACTCTTTGCGACCCCATGAGCCGCAGCACGCCAGGCCTCCCTGTCCATCACCAACTCCTAGAGCCCACCCAAACCCATGTCCATTGAGTCGGTGATGCCGTCTAACCATCTCACCCTCTGTCATCCCCTTCTCCTCCTGCCCTCTATCTTTACCAGAATCAGGGTCTTTTCGAATGAGTCAGCTGTTCACATCAGGTGGCCAAAGTATTGGAGTTTCAGCTTCAACATCAGTCCTTCCAATGAACATCCAGGACTGATCTCCTTTAGGATGGACTGGTAGGAGTCAGTGGTAGTGATGACAAAAACCAGGCCCTAGTGAGGACAAGAGTCAGGGCCCAGTGAGGAACAGAATTAGGGCCCAGTGAGGACCAGAGTCAGGATGTAGTAGGGACAAGGATCAGGTCCTCGTGAGCATCAGAGTCAGGCTCTAATGATGATGAGAGTCGTGCCATAGTGAAGACCAGATTCAGGCTGTGTTGAGGATAGGAGTCAGGCCATAGTGTGGGCCAGACTCAGAGCCCAGTGACGACTAGAGTCAGGTCCCAGTGAGGCAAAGAGTCAAACAATTGTGAGGCAAGAGTCACGCTGTAGAGAGGACCAGAGTCAGGCTGTAGTGAGAACCAGGGTCAGCATGTAGTGAGGACAAGGATCAGCGTATCATGAGAAACAGTGCCAGGGCATAGCGAAAACCAGATTCAGGATCTTGTGAGGAAGATGTTAGGATGTAATGAGGACTAGAGCCATGCCGTATTGAAGAACAGGGTGATGCCGTAGTGAGGCAATTAGTCAGGCCGTTGAGAGGAAAGAGGAAAGCTATAGAGAGGACCGATGTCAGCCCAAATTAGATGACCAGAGCCAGGCTCCATAAAGGATCAGACCTCGGGCTCAGAGATGACCAGACATTGGGTCCAGTTAGGACCCAAGTCAGGGCCCATTGAGACAGTGTCTCATGCTATAGTGAGGCAAAGATTCAGGCGATAGAGAGGAACAGAATGAGGCCATAGAGAAGACTAGAGTCAGACCAAAATGAGGACCAGAGTCTGGCCATATTGAGGGCCAGATACAAGCTGTAAACAGGACCAGATTCAGGCATAGAGAGGACCAAAGTCAAGCCATAGAGAGGACCACACTCAGAGCACAGAGAGAACCAAGGTAATGGTCAGTGTGTTTTGAGGAGAAGAGTCAGGTAATAGAGAGGAAAAGAGTGATGGAAAAGTGAGACCAGAGTTAGTTCATAGTGAAGACCAGGATGAGGACATGTTGAGAACATAGTGAAACTGCTCAGAAATGAGAGTCAGGCCCCAGTGAGGATGAGAGTCAGGCCCCAGTGAGGATGAGAGTCAAGCCTTAGTGAGGACAAAGTCAGGCCCCAGTGAGGTCAGAGTCAAGCCCCAGTGAGGACGAGAGTCAGGCCTTAGTGAGGACAGAGTCAGGCCCCAGTGAGGACAGAGTCAGGCCCCACTGAGGACGAGAGTAAGGCCCCAGTGAGGACGAGAGTCAAGCCTTAGTGAGGTCAGAGTCAGGCCCCAGTGAGGTCAGAGTCAGGCCCCAGTGAGGTCAGAGTCAGGCTGTGGTGAGGACCAGAATCAGACCCCAGTTGAGAACTGGAGTCAGGATCCATGAGGCAAAATTTCAGGCCATAGTTAGACAAAGACCAGGTCATAGAGAGGATTCGAGTAATGGTGTAGAGAGGACAAGAGTCAGGACACAGTGAGGACGAGAATCAGGGCTATGTTCAGCGTATCATGAGAAACAGTGCCAGGGCATAGCAAAAACCAGACTCAGCATCTTGTGAGGAAGATGTTAGGATGTAATGAGGACTAGAACCATGCCGTATTGAAGAACAGGGTGATGCCGTAGTGAGGCAATTAGGCCATTGAGAGGAAAGAGGAAAGCTATAGAGAGGACCAGTGTCAGCCCAAATTAGATGACCAGAGCCAGGCTCCATAAAGGATCAGACCTCGGGCTCAGAGATGACCAGACATTGGGCCCAATGAGGACCCAAGTCAGGGCCCATTGAGACAATGTCTCATGCTATAGTGAGGCAAAGATTCAGGCCATAGAGAGGACTAGAGTCAGACCAAAATGAGGACCAGAGTCTGGCCATATTGAGGGCCAGATACAAGCTGTAAACAGGACCAGATTCAGGCATAGAGAGGACCAAAGTCAAGCCATAGAGAGGACCACACTCAGAGCACAGTGAGAATCAAGGTAATGGTCAGTGTGTTTTGAGAAGAGTCAGGTAATAGAGAGGAAAAGAGTGATGGAAAAGTGAGACCAGAGTCAGTTCATAGTGAAGACCAGGATGAGGACATGTTGAGAACACAGTGAAGCTGCTCAGAAATGAGAGTCAGGCCCCAGTGAGGACAGAGTCAGGCTGTGGTGAGGACCAGAATCAGACCCCAGTTGAGAACTGGAGTCAGGATCCATGAGGCAAAATTTCAGGCAATAGTTAGACAAAGACCAGGTCATAGAGAGGATTCGAGTAGTGGTGTAGAGAGGACAGGCTGTGGTGAGGACCAGAATCAGATCCCAGTTGAGAACTGGAGTCAGGATCCATGAGGCAAAATTTCAGGCAATAGTTAGACAAAGACCAGGTCATAGAGAGGATTCGAGTAGTGGTGTAGAGAGGACAAGGGTCAGGACACAGTGAGGACGAGAATCAGGGCTATGTGAAGACCAGAGTCAGGCCCAGTGTGTCAACGTGTGAGGCAAGTCAAGCAAAGAAAAAGTTCATAAAGAGGAAAGGGGTCAGCCCATAGTGAGAACTAGTCAAGCTGTGTAGAGGACCAGTGTCAGGGCCCAGTGAGGAACTGATTCAAGGCAGAGTGGCAACCATTCAGGACATAGTGAAGATAAGAATCAGGTCCTAGTGAGGAGGAGAATCATGCCATAGTGAGGACAAATGTCAGGTCCTAGTGCGGACCATTGTTCTTCTCCAGTGAGGGCAAGAGCCAGGTCCTAGTGAGGCAAAGAGTGAGGTCATAGTGAGGCAAAATTTCAGGCCACAGAGGACAGAGACCTTTGTGAGGATGAGAGTCTGGTGGTGGTGAGGATGAGAGTCAGGCTAAATTCAGGAAGAGAGACAAGCTCTAGTGAGGATGAGAGCCAGGCCAAAGACAGACAATAGTCAGGCCCAGATGAGGAACAGAGTCAAGCAGTAGTCAGGACAAAAATCGGGGTGCAGTGAGGACCCCAGACAGTGTATAGTGAGGATGAGTGTCAGGACGTAGAGAGGAGCAGAGTCAGGTCACAGTGAGGCAAAGAATAACCATTGTGAGGCTGAATCAGGCTGTAGAGAGGACAAGATTCAAGCTATAGTGAGAACCAGGGTCAGCCTGTAGTGAGGACGAGAGTCAGGATATTGTGAAAAACAGTGTCAGGACACAGAGAGAATCAGACTGAGGTACTTGTGAGGAAAAGAGTGAGGATGAGTGAGCACCAGAGACATGCAGTAGCGAAGACCAGGGTCATGCCATAGTGCAAAACTTGGTCTGGCCCTGAGAGAAGTGAGTAAAGTTGTAGAGAGGACCAGAGCCAGGCCATATTGAGGACCAGAGCCAGGCTCTAGAAAAGATCAGAGTAAGGGCCCAGTGAGGACCCAAGTCAGGGCCCACTGAGGCAAAGCATCAGACTGTAGTGAGTCAAAGGTTCAGGCTGTAGATAGGAACAGAGTCAGGCCGTACTGAGGACCAGAGTTTGGCCGTAGTGAGGACTGATTCAGGCTGTAGACAGGACCAGATTCAGTCCATAGAGAGGTTCAGAGTCAAGCCATAGGGAGGACCACACTCAGAGCAGAGTGAGAAACCAGGGTCAGCGCGTTTGAGGAGTCAGTGCAGAATGAGAAGCATGTCAGGTAACAGAGAGGAAAGAGTGAGGAAGAAGAGGGACCTAAGCTAGTTCATAGTGAGGACCAGAATGAGGACATATTGAGGACAGAGTGAGGACCAGTGTGAGGATATTGTGAGGATCAGAGTGAGGCCATACAGAGACGAGAGTAAGGCCCTAGTGAGCACGTGACTTCAGCCATAGTTAGGATGAGTCAGGCTGTGGGGAGGACCAGGGTCAGGGTCAGTGAGGCAAAGTGTCAGGCTGTAGTTAGGCAAAGAGCCAAGTCGTAGAGAGGACCAGAGTCAGACCACAGAGAGGACCAGGATCAGAGCCCATTGAGTTCAGAGTCAGTGCCTAGTGAGGGTCAGAGTCTGGGTGACCTGAGGTGAGAGTCAGGCCATAGTGAGGCAGTGTCAGGCCATAGTCTACAGAGTCAGGCCCCAGTGAGGACGAGTCAGGCTGTGGTGGGGAAGAGAATTGGGCCAAAATGAGGTAGAGAGTCAGCCTCTAGTACAACCAGAGTCAAGCCGGAGTGAGGACCGAAGTCAGAATCCAGTGAAGACCAGACTCATGGTGCAGTGAAAACAAGAGTCAGTGTCTAATGAGGACAAGTGTCAGGACAGGACACAGAGAGTGTGAGATTCAGGCACAAGTGAGGACGAGAATCAGGCCCTAGTGGGGAGCAGTGTCAGGCACAAGTGAGAACCACAGTCAGTCCATAGTGTGGACTCACATCCAAGCCCAGTGAGGAACAGATCCAGGGCCCAGTGAGGAATAGAGTCAGGTCACAGGGAAGTAAAAAGTGAGGCTGTTGTGAGGCAAAGAGTCTGGGTGTAGAGAGGACAAGAGTCAGGCCGTATTGAGGATGAGAGTCAGGCTGTACAGGGGACCAGATTCAGTGCCCAGTGAGGACCAGACAGGACCCAAGTTACGGCCAGTGATCAAATCTTCAAGATAGAGTGATACAGAGTCAACTGTTAGAAAGGACCAGAGTCAGGCTGTAGTAAGCAACAGTCTGGCTGTAGTGAAGAGCAGGGTCAGGCCATAGTGAGACCAGAGTCCAACTGTTGAGAGGATGAGACTCAGGGCCCAGAGAGGACCCAAAGCAGAGCTCAGTGAGGAAAGCATCAGGCCAAGTGAGGGAAAGAAAGAGACTGTAGAGAGGAGCAGAATCAGGCCATGCTGAGGACGAGATTCAGGCCACAGAGAGGCACACTGAGAGGAGCAGAGTCAAGCCACAGAGAGAACCACATTCAGGGTCCAGTGAGGACCAGGGTCAATGAGTAGTGAGGACAGGTGGCAGGGCCCAGTGATGATAAGAGTAAGGCTGTAGTGAGTCAAAGAATCAGGAAGCTCTTAGGCAAAATTCAGGCCATAGAAAGGACCAGAATAGGCTATAGTGAGGATGAGGGTCAGGTCCTAGTGAAGACCAGAGTCAGGCCAGAGTGAGGTCCAGGGTCAGTGCCCATTCAGGAGCAGATTCAGGGACCAGTAGGACCAGATTTAGGCTGTAGAGTAGACCAGAGTCAGTGAACAGTGAGAACTACAGTCAGGGCCTTTTGAGGACCAGAGTCAGGCCCCAGTAAGTCAAAGAATCAGGCTGGAGAGAGGACCGGAGTCAGGTTGTAGTGAAGACCAGATTCATGTCCCTGTGAGTAACAGTGTCAGGCTCCAGTGGGGCCAAGAATCAAGCCCAAGTCAGGTAAAGAGGCAGGCCATAGTGAGGCAAAGTGGTCACCCCACATCCCAGACGATGTACCTGGTGTCACATGTCCAGTTGCCAGGGTGATGCCCCCATTCCAGATCCTGTACCTGTGGTCAAATGCTGTCAGTCTCCAGGATGACCACCTCCCACACCCTGTACCTGGCTCACACGTCCGCAGTCTCCAGGGTGAACCCACCCTCCAGACCCTGTACTTGTGGTTACGCATCCACAGTCTCCACAGTGATGCCCATCCGCAGAACCATTACCTGGAGTCACAATCCATAGTCTCCAGGGTGATCCCAACGCCAGACACTGTACCTTGGAGCATACATCCAGAGTTTCCAGGATGATCCCTCCTCCCCAGATCATGTAACTGGGTTCACACGTCCACAGTCTCCAGTGTGATCCCACCCTCCAGACCCAGTACCTGGAATCACATGTTCACATACTCCATGATGACTTCCTTCCCCAGACCCCGGACCTGGGTCCACACATCCACAATCTCCAGGGTGAAACCACCTTCATGACCCTGTATTTGGGGTCACAGGTCCATAGTCTCCAGGGTGACTCCAACTCCCAGACTCTGCACCTGGAGTCACATTTCCACAGTCGTCAGCGTGACCTCACCTCACAAACCTTGTACCTACAAGGTACATGTCTACAGTCTCTAGGGTATACCCCTCCCAGACACTGTTCTTGGGGTCTCATGTTCACAGTCTCCAGGGTGAAAACCCTCACAGACCCTGAAACTAAGATCACATAACCAGTCTTCAGGGTGATCCCACCTCCCAGACCCTTCACCTGGGGTCACATGTGTGCAGACTCCAGAGTGACACACCCTTCCAGACCCTGATTCCGGGGTTATGTCCACAATCTCAAGGGTGACACCACCCAAGACCCTGTATCTGGGGTCACACATTCACTGTCTCCAGGGTGACACCCTCCCAAGCGGTACCTGAGGTCACATGTTTCTCAGGCACTGTACCTGCTGTCACAAAGTCCACCGTCTCCAGGGTGACCCCACTCCAAGACCCTACAGCTGAGGTTTCACCTTCAAAGTCTCCAGGGTGACAAATGTCCCAGAGGCTGCCATGGGGTCACACGTTCACAGTCTCCAGTATAGCCCCATCTCACTAGAACTTGTACCTGGGCACACAAGTCCACAGTATCTAGCATAACCCCATCTGTCAGATCTTTTATCTGTGGTCAAACATCTACAGTCTCCAGAGTGACTACAGCTGCCAAGCCCTGTCCCTGTGGTAACACGTCCACAATATCCACGGTGACCCCCTCCCCTTATGCAGCACCTGAGAACACATGTCCACAGTCTCCATAGTGACCCCCCTCCCAGACCATGTACCTGGGGAAAAAGCCTGCAGTCTCCAGGATGACCCCTCCGAGGCACTGTTCCTGGCATCACATGTCCAGTCTCTAGGGTGACCCCCTTCCCAAATTCTGTATCTGTGGTCACATGTCCACTGTCTCCAGGGTGACCCCATCTCCCAGACCCTGCATCTGGGATCACACGTCCACAGTCCCTAGGGTGACCATCCCCCTGACCCTTCTTGGGGTCAAATATCTACATTCTCCAGAGTGATACCCTTCTAGAACATGTACCTGGGATCAAACGTCCATAGATTCCAAGGTGACCCCTCCTACCAGACCTGAAATTGGTGTCACATATCCACAATCTCCAGGGTGACACCACCTCCTAGAACCTGTACTGGGGAGAACATGTACACAGTCTCCAGGGTGACCCTACCAAGTTGCTGCCCCTGTGGTCACATGTCCAGAGTCTCCATGGTGTAGCCCTCCCAAACCTGCACCTGGGGTCACATGTTCAGTCTCCAGGGTGATCCTGCCTCCCAGACCCTACACCTGGCATCTCAGGTCCACAGGCTCCAGCATGAACCCCTCCCAGAGCTTGCACCTGGGTTCACACGTCCACAGTCTCCAAGGAGACACCTCTATCCAGATCCCATACCTAGGGCCACAAGTCCAAAGTCTACAGAGTGATACCCCCCAGAGGCTGTAAATGGGGTCACACATCCAAGTATTCAGTGATCCCCCCTCACCAGAAACTGAAACTGGCATCACACGTCCACAGTATCCATGGTGAGCCCTCACAAAACCTGCTTCTTGGGTCACACGTCCACAGTCTCAAGGGTGACAACCTTCCCAGACACTGCACCTGGTCTCTCAGGTCCACAGTCCAGGGTGACCCTGCCTCATAAGAACTTGTACCTGGAGTCACATATCCACAGTCTCTAGGTTACCCCATTTCACCAGACCTTTTGACTGTGGTTACATGTCCAAGTCTCCAGGGTGCCCACCACTTCTAAGCACTGAACCTTGGGTCACAGGTCCACAGTTTCCAGGGTGACACAACCCAGACCCTGTAAATGGGGTCACATGTCCACAATCTTCACAGTGACCCCCACATACCAGACCCTGCAACTGGAGTCACAAGTCCACAATCTGCATGGTGACATGCTCCCAGACCCTGTACCTGGAGTCACATGTTTAGAGTCCCCAGGGTGACCCCTCCCAGGCACTGTACCTGGGGTCACACATACAAAGTATCCAAGGTGACACCCAATCCCCAGACCCTGTACCTCGGGTCATATGTCTACAGTCTCCAGGGTACTCCCCTCCCAGACCCTGTACCTGGGGTCACATGTCCACAAACTCCAGGGTGACTCCTTCAAAGTATCTGCACCTGGGGTCACATGTCAGGATTCTCCTTGGTGACACCATCCCAGACCATGTACCTGGGTTCACACATTGACAGTCTCCAGGGTGACCCTAACTCATCAGAACTTGTACCTGGGTTCACATTTCCAGTTTCCTATGTGACCCCTGACCAGACCCAGCATCTGGGTTCCCAGTCCACATTCTCCAGGGAGACACCCTCCCAGACCCTGTACCTGGGGTAACACCTCCACAATCTCAAGGGTGACCACACCTCCCAGAACCTGTATGTGGGACACACTTCAACAGTATCCAGAGAGACACCACTTCCCAGACCCTGCACCTGGGTTGGCACATTTACAAGCTCCAAGGTACCCCCTTCCCTGACCTTGGACCTGTGGTCACATGTCCACAGTCCCCAGGCTGACCCCACCTCCTGGACCCTGCACCTGGGGTCACACGTCCAGAGTCTCCAGGTTGATCTCTCCCAACCCTGGACCTGGGGTCACATTTCCATGGTCTCTAGGGTGACACTTCTCCCTAGACACTTTATCTGGGGTCACACATCCACAGTATCCAGGCTTACTCCAACCCCCCCCCCCCAAACCCCGCACCTGTGGTCACAGGTCCACAGCATCCAGGGTAACTCCACCTCCTATACCCTATACCTGGATTTACACATCCACAGTCTCCATGGTGAGCCCCACCCAGACCACGAACTTGCAATCACACATCCACTGTCTCCAGGGTGAGCCCCGTCTAAACCCTTCCCCGGGACTTACAAATCCACAATCTCCACACTGACACTGCTCTTCAGACACTTTACCTGGTATCACATGGGCACAGTCTCCCTGGTGAAGCCCCTCACAGACCATGTACATCGGAACACATGTCCACAGTCTCCAGGGTGAATGCTCCCCCCTGACCCTGCACCTGGGGTCACATGTCTGGAGTCTCCTTGGTGACACCTCTCCCAGACCATGCACATGGTTTTACAGGTCCACAGTCTCCAGGCTTACATCACCTCCCAAACCCGGAATGTGGGCTCACATGTCCACAGTCATCAGTGTAATTCGACTTCCTAGACCTTATACCTGGAGTCGCATGTCCACAGTCCCTATGGTGAACACCTCCCATAGCATGCAACTTGGATCTCACATCCACAGTGTCCAGGGAGAGCCCGCTCTCCAAACCGTGCACTTTGAATCACACATCCACAGTCCTCGGGGGGACCACCCCTCCCAGACCCTGTATCTAGGGTCACATGTACAGTCTACAGGACACCACCTCACAGAACCTGCACCTGGGGTGACATGTCCACAGTGTCCAGGGTGACAACTTCTCAGACACTGTACCTGAGGTCACATATCTTCAGTTCCCAAGGTGACCCCTTCCAAGCACTTTGGGTTCACAGGTCCACAGTCTTTTCTGTGACCTTCCTCTCATATGCTGTACCCGGGGTCACATGTCCACAGTCTCCAGGGTGACAACCCTTCCAGACCCTGTACCTGTTGTCATAATTCCACAATATCCAGGGTGATTCCCTGCCCAGAACTGCACCTGGTGTCACATGTCCGCAGTCTCCTGAATGACCTACTTCACAGACCCTGCACAGAGGGTAACATGTACACCATCTCCAGGTGACCTCATCTCCCAGATGATGTACCTGGGGTCAGATGTCACTGATTCCAGGGTGAGTAACCTCTCAAGTCCCTGCACCTGGGGTTACACTTCCACACTCAGAGTGACTCCACCTCCCAGGCCCAACACCTGGGCTCAAATGTCCACAGTCTCCAGGGTGACCCCACCTCCAAGACCCTGACCCTGGTGTCACTCATCCACAGTCTCCAGGGTGAACCTTCCTCCCAGACCTTGTACCTGGCATTACATTTCCAGTTTCCAGAGTAAACCCATCTCCCGGACCCTAACTTGGGGTCACATGTCCACAGTCTCCACGATGAAACCTTCCCAACTCTGCACCTGGGTTGCATGTCCACAAGCTCCATGGTGACATCCTCCAAGACCCTGGACTGGGGTCACATGTCTACAGTTTGAAGGGTGACCCCACCTTCCAGACCCTGCACCTGGCTCACACTTAAGCAGTCTCCAGGGTGACCACACCTGATCCTGCACCTGGGGTCATATGTGCATAGTCACCATGGTGATCCCCCATCCCAGACCCTGTCCCTAGGGTCAAATATCTGCAGTATCCAGTGTAACTCCCCCCAGACCATAACATGGGGTCACATCTCCACAGTTTCCAGGTTGAGCCCATCTCCAGACCCTCTACCAGGGGTCACATGTCCACAGTCTGCAGGGTAACCCCAACTCCTAGGCCCTATCCTGGAGTCACAAGTCCACAGTCTCCATGGTGACCCCCTCCCAGATCATGTACCTTGGATCACACATCAGAGTCTCCAGGGAGAACCCCCTCACCAAATTTTGCACCTTAAGTCACATGTCCACAATGACTCCATCTCATAGACTCTGTTCCTGGGGTCATATATCCCCAGGTACTACTGTGTGACATCACCTCCAATACCCAATACCTGGGGTCACACGTCCTCTCTCAAGTCCCTGCACATGTCCACACTCCACAGAGTGACTCCACCTTCCAGAACCTACATCTGGGGTCAAAGGTCCACAGTCTCCAGGATGACCCCACCTCCAAGACCATGTACCTGGCACTACATTTCCAGTTTCCAGGGTAAACCCTCCTCCCAGACTCTACACCTGGTGTCACATGTCCACAGTCTCCGTGGTGAACCCCTCCCAGAACCTACCCTGGGGTACATCCAGTCTCCTGGGTAACTCCCCTTCCCAGATCCTGTACTTGGGATTAAACTTCCAGTCTCCGAGGTGACCCCCCTCCATACACCCTGCACCTAGGGTCACATGTCCAATATCTCCAGGGTGACCCACCTCCCGGATCCTGCACCTGCAGTGACAGGTAGTCTCCACGGTGAAACCCTCCTGACCCTGCACCTGGGTCGCATGTCCACAAGTTCTGGGGTGGCACCTTCCCAGACCCTGGACCAGGGTCACATGTCTACAGTCTAAAGGGTGATCCCACTTCCCAACCCTGTACCTGTGGTCACATTTAAACAGTCTCCAGGGTGACTGCTTCTGATCCTGCACTTGGGGTCACATTTCTACTGTCCCCTGGGTGATACCTCTTCCAGGTCCTGTACCTGGGGTCACATGTGCATAGTCTCCATGGTGACCCCCTTGCAGACCCTGTCCCTGACGTCAAATATCTGCAGTATCCAGGGTAACCCCCAGACCATAAACATGGGGTGACACCTCCAGTTTCCAGGATGAGCCCACCTTCAGACCCTTTATCAGGGTAACATGTTCACAGTTTTAGGGTAATCCCAACTCCTAGACCCTATACCTGGAGTCACAAATCCACAGTCTCCATGGTGACCCCCTCCCAGACCATTCACCTTGGATCACATATCAGAGTCTCCGGGGAGAGCTGCCTCACCAAATCCTTCACTTTTAGTCACACGTCCACAGTCCCCAGGGTGACCCCACCTCACAGACTCTGTACCTGGGGTCACATGTCTACAGCCTACTGTGTGACCCCACCTCCAACACCCAGTACCTGGGATTCCACGCTCACAGTCTCCAGGGTGACCCCACCTTTCAGACCCTGCACCTGGAGTCACATGTCTACAGTATTCAGTGTGACACACTCTAGAGCCTGGACCTGGGGTCAGATTTCCACAGTGTCTAGTGTGATACCCCCCACAAACACTGTCTGGGCTTACATGTCCACAATCTCCAGTGTGACTCCACCTCCCACACTGAGTAACTGGGATCACATGTCCACAGTCCAGGGTAACCCACCTGCCAGTCCATGGTCTACAAGGTGACTCTCCCACACCATACACCTGGGGTAACCTGTCAGCAATCCCAAGAGTGATCACACTTCCCAAACCCTGCACCTGGGCTCACACATCCACAGTCTCCAGGGTGAACCCCTCCCAGACCCTATATCTGGGGTTACAGGTCCACAGTCTCCATGGTGACATGCCCTCCCAGACCCTGAACCTGGGGTCACACATCCACAGTCTTCAGGGAGAGGACTTCCAAACAGTGCATGGGGTTCACATACCCAAAGTCTCCTATGTGAACTCCCTCCAGACCTTGCATCTGAGGTCATATGTCCACAGTCTCCACTGTGACATCCCCTGACACAACCTGCATCTGGGGTCACATGTCCACAGTCCACCATGGACAGTCCTCCCCAGATTTGTACATAGGGTCACATGTCCACATTCTCCAGGTGACCCGACCTCCCTGACCCTGTACTGTGGTATCACGGCCACAGTGACCAAACCTCACAGACCTGGCACCTGGGTTCTCAGGTCCATGGTCTCCATGGAAAACCACTCCCAGACCTTGCACCTGAGGTAACATGTTCATAGTCTCCAGGGTGACCCCACCTCCCAGACCAGGTCCGTGGGGACATATGTCTGCAGTCTTTCAGATGAGCCCCCTTTCCAGACTCTGCACATGGGGTCACACATCCACAGTCTCTGAGAGGTCACACCTCCCAGACCCTGTATGTGGGATCACATGTCCAGTCTCCAGGATGACCCCACTTCCCTAGACTCTGTATCTGGGGTCACACTTCCATAGTCTCCAAGGTGATCCCCTCCCAAACCTGCACCTGGATCATACTTCCACTGTCTCTATGGTGGTATCACTGCCCAGACACTGTACCTGTGGTCACATGTCCACTGTCTTCAGGGTGAGGACTCCCAAACACTGCACCTGGATTCAAATATCCCAAGGTCTCCTACATGACCCTTATCCTGTCTCTGTACATGAGGTCACATGTCCACAGTCTACAGGGTAACCCCAACTTCCAGACCCTTTACCTGGGATTACATGTCCACAGGCTCCAGGGTGAACCCACCTCATCAGAACTTTTAGCTGTGGTCACACATACATAGTCTCCAGCGTAACACCTCCCCCAGGCCCTGTACCTGTGGTCATATGTCCACAGACTTCAGGATGACCCCATCACACCAGTCCAAACACCATCACATGTCTACAGTCTACAGGGTAACCACTCCTAACAGACCTACACCTGGGGTCACATGTCCATTTTCCAGGTTGACACCCTCCCACCCTCCCAGACCCTTTTCCTGAGATCACACATCTTCAAATCCCAGAGTGTCCTCTCCCAGGCACTGTACTTGAGGTCACACATCCAAAGTCTCTACTGTGACTATCCTCCCAGACACTGTAATTAGGTTCACATGTCCACAATTTTCAGGTTGATGCCCTTTCCCAGACCTTGTACCTGGTTCACACATCCACAGTCTCCAGCCTGATGCCCTTTCCCAGATCCTGTGCCTGGTTCACACATCCACAGTCTCCAGGCTGACACCCTTTTCAGATCCTGCACCTGGGTCACATGTCCACAGTCTCCAGTCTGACGACCTTTCCAAGACTCTGTATCTGGGGTCACAATTCCATAATATCCATGGTGACACCCCTGCCCAATACTGAACCTGGTGTCACATGTCCACATTCTCCAGCATTACTTCCCTCCCAGACCCTGCACCTGGGATCATACTTCCACAGTCTCTAGTGTGACCCCCCACCCCCAAGACTCTGTACCTGGGGTCAAATATCTGCAGTCTCTGGTGTGGCACCCCTTATAGACCCTGCACCTCTAGTCACACATTGACAGTCTCCAAGGTGACCCACCTCCAAACACACTGTACCTGTGATCAAATGTGCAGTTTCCAGGGTGACACCCCTCCCAGACCCTGAACCTGGGGTCACACATCCACAGTCCAGGGCAAGGACTCCCAAACACAGCACCTGGGTTCCCATATCCAAAATCTCCTATGTGATCCCCCACCAAATCCTGCATTTGGGTTCACATGTCCACAGTTTCCCGGGACACACTCCCAGAGTGTGTACCTGAAGTCACATGTCTTCAGTCCCCAGGGTAACCCCTTCCAGGCACTGTATTTGGGGTCACATGTTCACAGTCTCTACTTTGGCCATTCTCCCAGACCCTGTATTTGGGGTGACATGTCCACAGTCCCCAAGTGATCCCACCTCCCAGATCCTGTGCCTGGAGTCACACATCCACTGTCTCCAGGGATATAACACCTCTCAGACCATGCTCCTGGGGTCATAAGTTCACAGTGCCCAAGGTGACACCTTCCTGAACCTGCACCTGGGGTCACATTTGCACTCTCTATAGGGTGACTGTCTATAGGTACCCAGAGGCTGTGCCTGGAATAATACGTCCAGAATCTCCAGGGTGACCTCCTTCCAGAACCTGCACCTGGGGTAACATGTCCAGAGTCTTCAGGCTGACACCTTACCTTAGACCCTGTACCTGGGGTCACATGGCCACAGTCACCATGGTGAAACCCTTCACAGACCCTATACCTGAGGTCACATGGCCACAGTCACCATGGTGAAACCCTTCACAGACCCTATACCTGAGGCCACATCTCCACCATCTCCAGGGTGATCCCCTTCCCAGACCATGTACACGGGGTCTCATATCCAGTCTCCAGCCTGACTCCACCTCCCAGACCCTATCCTGCTGCTGCTGCTAAGTTGCTTCAGTCGTGTCCAACTCTGTGTGACCCCAGAGATGGCAGCCTACCAGGCTCTTCCTTCCCTGGGATTCTCCAGGCAAGAACACTGGAGTGGGTTACCATTTCCTTCTTCAATGCATGAGAGTGAAAAGTGAAAGTGAAGTTTCTCAATCATGTCTGACTTCGCGATCCCATGGACTGCAGCCCACCAGGCTCCTCCATCCATGGGATTTTCCAAGCAAGAGTACTGGAGTGGGGTGTCATTGCCTTCTCTGTCACATCTCCACAGTTTCCAGGTTGAGCCCATCTCCAGACCCTCTACCAGGGGTCACATGTCCACAGTCTGCAGGGTAACCCCAACTCCTAGGCCCTATCCTGGAGTCACAAGTCCACAGTCTCCATGGTGACCCCCTCCCAGATCATGTACCTTGGATCACACATCAGAGTCTCCAGGGAGAACCCCCACACCAAATTTTGCACCTTAAGTCACATGTCCACAATGACTCCATCTCATAGACTCTGTTCCTGGGGTCATATATCCCCAGGTACTACTGTGTGACATCACCTCCAATACCCAATACCTGGGGTCACACGTCCTCTCTCAAGTCCCTGCACATGTCCACACTCCACAGAGTGACTCCACCTTCCAGAACCTACATCTGGGGTCAAAGGTCCACAGTCTCCAGGATGACCCCACCTCCAAGACCATGTACCTGGCACTACATTTCCAGTTTCCAGGGTAAACCCTCCTCCCAGACTCTACACCTGGTGTCACATGTCCACAGTCTCCGTGGTGAACCCCTCCCAGAACCTACCCTGGGGTACATCCAGTCTCCTGGGTAACTCCCCTTCCCAGATCCTGTACTTGGGATTAAACTTCCAGTCTCCGAGGTGACCCCCCTCCATACACCCTGCACCTAGGGTCACATGTCCAATATCTCCAGGGTGACCCACCTCCCGGATCCTGCACCTGCAGTGACAGGTAGTCTCCACGGTGAAACCCTCCTGACCCTGCACCTGGGTCACATGTCCACAAGTTCTGGGGTGGCACCTTCCCAGACCCTGGACCAGGGTCACATGTCTACAGTCTAAAGGGTGATCCCACTTCCCAACCCTGTACCTGTGGTCACATTTAAACAGTCTCCAGGGTGACTGCTTCTGATCCTGCACTTGGGGTCACATTTCTACTGTCCCCTGGGTGATACCTCTTCCAGGTCCTGTACCTGGGGTCACATGTGCATAGTCTCCATGGTGACCCCCTTGCAGACCCTGTCCCTGACGTCAAATATCTGCAGTATCCAGGGTAACCCCCAGACCATAAACATGGGGTGACACCTCCAGTTTCCAGGATGAGCCCACCTTCAGACCCTTTATCAGGGTAACATGTTCACAGTTTTAGGGTAATCCCAACTCCTAGACCCTATACCTGGAGTCACAAATCCACAGTCTCCATGGTGACCCCCTCCCAGACCATTCACCTTGGATCACATATCAGAGTCTCCGGGGAGAGCTGCCTCACCAAATCCTTCACTTTTAGTCACACGTCCACAGTCCCCAGGGTGACCCCACCTCACAGACTCTGTACCTGGGGTCACATGTCTACAGCCTACTGTGTGACCCCACCTCCAACACCCAGTACCTGGGATTCCACGCTCACAGTCTCCAGGGTGACCCCACCTTTCAGACCCTGCACCTGGAGTCACATGTCTACAGTATTCAGTGTGACACACTCTAGAGCCTGGACCTGGGGTCAGATTTCCACAGTGTCTAGTGTGATACCCCCCACAAACACTGTCTGGGCTTACATGTCCACAATCTCCAGTGTGACTCCACCTCCCACACTGAGTAACTGGGATCACATGTCCACAGTCCAGGGTAACCCACCTGCCAGTCCATGGTCTACAAGGTGACTCTCCCACACCATACACCTGGGGTAACCTGTCAGCAATCCCAAGAGTGATCACACTTCCCAAACCCTGCACCTGGGCTCACACATCCACAGTCTCCAGGGTGAACCCCTCCCAGACCCTATATCTGGGGTTACAGGTCCACAGTCTCCATGGTGAAATGCCCTCCCAGACCCTGAACCTGGGGTCACACGTCCACAGTCTTCAGGGAGAGGACTTCCAAACAGTGCATGGGGTTCACATACCCAAAGTCTCCTATGTGAACTCCCTCCAGACCTTGCATCTGAGGTCATATGTCCACAGTCTCCACTGTGACATCCCCTGACACAACCTGCATCTGGGGTCACATGTCCACAGTCCACCATGGACAGTCCTCCCCAGATTTGTACATAGGGTCACATGTCCACATTCTCCAGGTGACCCGACCTCCCTGACCCTGTACTGTGGTATCACGGCCACAGTGACCAAACCTCACAGACCTGGCACCTGGGTTCTCAGGTCCATGGTCTCCATGGAAAACCACTCCCAGACCTTGCACCTGAGGTAACATGTTCATAGTCTCCAGGGTGACCCCACCTCCCAGACCAGGTCCGTGGGGACATATGTCTGCAGTCTTTCAGATGAGCCCCCTTTCCAGACTCTGCACATGGGGTCACACATCCACAGTCTCTGAGAGGTCACACCTCCCAGACCCTGTATGTGGGATCACATGTCCAGTCTCCAGGATGACCCCACTTCCCTAGACTCTGTATCTGGGGTCACACTTCCATAGTCTCCAAGGTGATCCCCTCCCAAGCCTGCACCTGGATCATACTTCCACTGTCTCTATGGTGGTATCACTGCCCAGACACTGTACCTGTGGTCACATGTCCACTGTCTTCAGGGTGAGGACTCCCAAACACTGCACCTGGATTCAAATATCCCAAGGTCTCCTACATGACCCTTATCCTGTCTCTGTACATGAGGTCACATGTCCACAGTCTACAGGGTAACCCCAACTTCCAGACCCTTTACCTGGGATTACATGTCCACAGGCTCCAGGGTGAACCCACCTCATCAGAACTTTTAGCTGTGGTCACACATACATAGTCTCCAGCGTAACACCTCCCCCAGGCCCTGTACCTGTGGTCATATGTCCACAGACTTCAGGATGACCCCATCACACCAGTCCAAACACCATCACATGTCTACAGTCTACAGGGTAACCACTCCTAACAGACCTACACCTGGGGTCACATGTCCATTTTCCAGGTTGACACCCTCCCACCCTCCCAGACCCTTTTCCTGAGATCACACATCTTCAAATCCCAGAGTGTCCTCTCCCAGGCACTGTACTTGAGGTCACACATCCAAAGTCTCTACTGTGACTATCCTCCCAGACACTGTAATTAGGTTCACATGTCCACAATTTTCAGGTTGATGCCCTTTCCCAGACCTTGTACCTGGTTCACACATCCACAGTCTCCAGCCTGATGCCCTTTCCCAGATCCTGTGCCTGGTTCACACATCCACAGTCTCCAGGCTGACACCCTTTTCAGATCCTGCACCTGGGTCACATGTCCACAGTCTCCAGTCTGACGACCTTTCCAAGACTCTGTATCTGGGGTCACAATTCCATAATATCCATGGTGACACCCCTGCCCAATACTGAACCTGGTGTCACATGTCCACATTCTCCAGCATTACTTCCCTCCCAGACCCTGCACCTGGGATCATACTTCCACAGTCTCTAGTGTGACCCCCCCACCCCCAAGACTCTGTACCTGGGGTCAAATATCTGCAGTCTCTGGTGTGGCACCCCTTATAGACCCTGCACCTCTAGTCACACATTGACAGTCTCCAAGGTGACCCACCTCCAAACACACTGTACCTGTGATCAAATGTGCAGTTTCCAGGGTGACACCCCTCCCAGACCCTGAACCTGGGGTCACACATCCACAGTCCAGGGCAAGGACTCCCAAACACAGCACCTGGGTTCCCATATCCAAAATCTCCTATGTGATCCCCCACCAAATCCTGCATTTGGGTTCACATGTCCACAGTTTCCCGGGACACACTCCCAGAGTGTGTACCTGAAGTCACATGTCTTCAGTCCCCAGGGTAACCCCTTCCAGGCACTGTATTTGGGGTCACATGTTCACAGTCTCTACTTTGGCCATTCTCCCAGACCCTGTATTTGGGGTGACATGTCCACAGTCCCCAAGTGATCCCACCTCCCAGATCCTGTGCCTGGAGTCACACATCCACTGTCTCCAGGGATATAACACCTCTCAGACCATGCTCCTGGGGTCATAAGTTCACAGTGCCCAAGGTGACACCTTCCTGAACCTGCACCTGGGGTCACATTTGCACTCTCTATAGGGTGACTGTCTATAGGTACCCAGAGGCTGTGCCTGGAATAATACGTCCAGAATCTCCAGGGTGACCTCCTTCCAGAACCTGCACCTGGGGTAACATGTCCAGAGTCTTCAGGCTGACACCTTACCTTAGACCCTGTACCTGGGGTCACATGGCCACAGTCACCATGGTGAAACCCTTCACAGACCCTATACCTGAGGTCACATGGCCACA
This sequence comes from Cephalophus harveyi, assembly GCA_006410635.1. Classification (NCBI taxonomy): domain Eukaryota; kingdom Metazoa; phylum Chordata; class Mammalia; order Artiodactyla; family Bovidae; genus Cephalophus; species Cephalophus harveyi. Next base: position 198,658 of record SJYT01057924.1, on the reverse strand, counting down.
GTCACCATGGTGAAACCCTTCACAGACCCTATACCTGAGGCCACATCTCCACCATCTCCAGGGTGATCCCCTTCCCAGACCATGTACACGGGGTCTCATATCCAGTCTCCAGCCTGACTCCACCTCCCAGACCCTATCCTGCTGCTGCTGCTAAGTTGCTTCAGTCGTGTCCAACTCTGTGTGACCCCAGAGATGGCAGCCTACCAGGCTCTTCCTTCCCTGGGATTCTCCAGGCAAGAACACTGGAGTGGGTTACCATTTCCTTCTTCAATGCATGAGAGTGAAAAGTGAAAGTGAAGTTTCTCAATCATGTCTGACTTCGCGATCCCATGGACTGCAGCCCACCAGGCTCCTCCATCCATGGGATTTTCCAAGCAAGAGTACTGGAGTGGGGTGTCATTGCCTTCTCTGACTCTATATCAGGGTTCAAAATTGCACAGTCTCCAGTAATACCCCACCTCCCAGACACTATACCTGGGATCACACATCCACAGTTTCCAGATTGACCCTCCTGTCTGGCCCTGCAACTGGGGTCACAGGTCCACAGTCAGCAGGGTGCCCCACATCAGAAAACCCTGCACCTAAGATCACATGTCAGTCTCTGGGGAGAAACTTCTCACCAGATCCTGCACCTGGGGTCACACATCCAGTCTCCGTCTCCAGGGTGACCCCACCTCCAAAACTTTCACCCAGGGTCACAGGTCCACAGGCTCCAGGGTGACCCCTTTGAAATACCTGCACGTGGGTCACATGTCCAGAGTTTCCTTGGTGACACCGCACCATGACCTGGGGTCACATTTCTAGTTTCCATAGTAACCTCCCCTCCCAGACCCTGCACCTTAGGTCACACCTCCAGGGCCTCTGGGGTGACAAACCTCCCAGACCCTGCACCTGGGGTCACACCACCACAGCCTCCAGGGTGACTGCACCTCACCAGTTCTTGTACCTTGGGTTACATGTCCACAGTCTCTAGGGTGACCCCACATCATCAGAACTTTTTCCTGTGGTCACACCTCCACAGTCTCCAGAGTGACCACCACTCCCAGACGGTGAACATCTGGTCACACGTCCACAGTCTCCAGGGTCACACCATCCAGGACACTGAACCTGTGGTCACATGTTCACAAACTTCAGTGTGACCCCACAACTACAGTTTGAGCACCTGAGGTCACACATCCACAGTCTCCAGGGTAAACTTCCCTCACAGATACTACACCTGGGATCAAGTTTCTAGTTTCTATTGTGGCCATGCTCCCAGACCCTGTATGTGGGGTTACATGTCCACAGTCTCCAGGGTGACAATCCTCCCCATATCCTGTCTGGAGTGACACATCCACATTCTCCAGGCTGACCCAACCTCCCTGATCCTGTACTGGGGTATCACAACTATGGTCTCTACGGTGACCAAAACTCCCAGACCCTGCACGTGTAGTCTAACATCCACAGTCATCAGGGTAAATCCCTCCCAGGCCCTGCACCTGAGGTAACATGTCCACATTCTCCAGGATGACCCCACCTCCAAGATCCATTATGTGGGGTCACATGTCCACTGTTTCCAGGGAGACCACACCTTGAAGGCCATGAACCTGGGGTCATATGTTCACAGTCTTCAAGGTGACCCCCTCCTGAACCTGCACCTGGAGTAACATTTCTACTGTCTATAAGGTGACACACATCCCCGGACACTTCCTGGAATCACATGTCCAGAATCTCCAGGTTGACTCCCTTTTAGATCCTGCATCTGGGGTAACATATCCAGAGTCTGCAGGCTGACGCCCCAGCCCAAACCCTGTACTTGGGGTCACATGGCCACAGTCTCTAGGGTGAAACCCCCACAGACCGTGTACCTGAGGTCACATGTCCACCATATCCAGGGTGACACCCTTCCAAAACTATGAACATAGGGTCACATGTTCCATCTCTAGCATGAACCCACCTCCCAAAACCTGTACCAGATTTCAAAACTCCACAGTCTCCACGGTGATCCCACACACCAAACCCTGCACCTGGGGGTCACATGTCAACAGCCTCCAGGGTGACCCCTCTCCCCAGACCCTGTAACTGATGTCACACATCCACAGTATCTAGGGAGAGCCCTCTCCCAAGACCCTACACCTGGTGTCACAAGTTTACATTCTCCAGTATCCCCACCTCCCAGACTCTTCACCTGGTGTCACATGTCCACAGGTTCCAGGTTGACCCCTTAGAAATACCTGCACATGTCCAGAGTCTCCCTGGTGACTCCCCTCCAAGACTCTGTATCTGGGGTCACATTTTCAGTTTCAAGGGTAAACTCACTCCCAAACCCTTCACATGGGGTCACAAGTCCATGTCTCCAGGCTGACCACACTTCACCAGAAGTTGTACCTTGGGTCACATGTCCAGTCTCTAGGGTAACTCTACCTCATCAGAACTTTTACCTGTGGTCACACCTCCACAGTCTCCAGGGTGACCACCTTTCCCAGACTCTGAACATCTGGTCACACATCCATAGTCTCCAGGGTGACACCACCAAAGATGTTGAACATGTGGTCACATGTCCATAGGTTTCAGGGTGACCCCACAACACTGGCCTGAGCACCTGGGATCACATGTCCACAGCCTCCAGGGTAACCTCTCGCACATAGGGTCACACATCCACCATTTCCACGATGACAGCCTCCCAGACCCTGTACCTGAGGTCACATGTCTTCAGTTCCCAGGGTGACCCCTCCCAGGCACATTTTTTGGGATCACATGTCCACAGTCTCTACTGTGACCATCCTCCCAGACATTGTACCCGGGGTTACACATCCACAGTTTCCATCGTGATGCCTTTTCCCAGACCCTGTACCCTGGTCACATGTCCACATTTTCCAGGGTGACTTCCTTCCCAGACCCTGTACCTGGGGTCAAAAATCTGCAGTCTCCAGAGTGACACCCTCCCAGACCCTGTACCTGGGTTCTCACATCCAGGGTTTCACATCCAGGGTTCTCACATGGCCCAGGGTAAACCCCTCCCAAGAGGGGTAAACCCCTCCCTGTCTCCCAGACCCTGAACCTGAGATAACATGTCCACAGTCTCTAGGGTGACCCCATCTCCCGGACCCTGCACTTGGGGTCACAAGTCCACTGGCCCCAAGTGACCCCACCTCCCAGACCCTGTACCTGGGATCACATATCCACTGTCTCCATGGTAACCCAAACTCCTAGATTCAATTACTGTAGTTGCAAGTCCACAGTCTCCTTGATGATCCCCTCTCAGATCACTCACCTTGGGTCACACATTCACAGTCTCCAGGGAGAGCCCCCTCCCCAAAAGCTGCACTCTGAGTCACACGTCCACAGTCCCCAGGGTGACCCCACCTCCCAGACCCTGCACTTGTGGTCACATACATAGTCTCCAGGGTTACCCCTGCATCCAAGACCCAGGGCTGGGTTCACACGTTCTCAGTCTCCAGGGTGATCCCTCCCAGACCCTGCATCTAGTGTCACATGTCCACAGTCTTCAGGGTGACCCCCTTCAAATGCTGCATCTGGGGTCACACGTCCACACGTCCCCAGGATGAAAACCCTCTCCAGGCCCTGTACTTGGGTCACATGGCCAAGGTATCCATTGTGACCCCCCTCCCAGGCCCTATATCTGGTGTTAAATGTCTGCAATATCCACAATGACCCCCTCCCAGACCATATACATGGGTCACACATCCACAATCTCCAGAGTCAGCCTCTTCCCCAGACACTGCACTTTGGGTCACATGTCCACAGTCCTCAGGGTGACTGTACCACTGAGATACTACACCTGAGGTCCCATGTCCACAGTCTCCAGGGTTACCCCAGCTCTCAGACCCAGCACCTGGGTTCACATCCACAGTCTCAAGGTGACCCCCCCATCCAGACCCTACACCTGTGGTCACATGTACAGTCTCCAGGGTTAACCCCTCCCAGGCCACATACATGTTGTCACAAGTCCACAGTCTCCAGGGTGAGCCTCTTCCCCAGATACTGCACTTTAAGCCACACATTCACTGTCCTGGAAATGAACCCACCTTCTGTGGTCACATGTACAGTCTCCAGGGTTAACCCCTCCCAGGCCACATACATGTTGTCACAAGTCCACAGTCTCCAGGGTGAGCCTCTTCCCCAGATACTGCACTTTAAGCCACACATTCACTGTCCTGGAAATGAACCCACCTCCTAGAACCTGTACTGGGGGACGTGTGTACACAGTCTCCTAGGATACCCCATCTCACAAACCCTGTATCTGGAGTCGCACATCCAAAGTCTCTAGGGTATCCTATCTCCTAGACCCTACACCTGGGGTCAGTGTCTACAGTATCCAGGGTGACCCCCTCTCGACCCTGGACCTTGGGTTACATTTCCACAGTGTCTATTGGTGACACCCCTCTGCAGACACTGTACCTGGGGTCACATATCCAGTTTCCAGGATGACCCCACCCACCAGACTCAGCAACTAAGATCACATATCCACAGTCCAGGGTAACTCCACCTCCCAGACCCTATACCTGGAATCATACATCAATAATCTCCATGTTGATTCCCTCCCAGACCATGCACCTGGGTTCACATGACCACCATTTCCATCGTGATCCCCTCCCGACTCTGCAACTGGGGTCATATTTCCACAGTTTCTAGGGTGACACTTCTCTCCAGACCCTGTACCTGGGGTCACAACTGCACAGTCTCTGGGTGACACCACACCCCAGACCCTGCACCTGGGGTCACATGTTCAGTTCGAGTTGCTGCAGAGAAATCAGGCCTTATCTCGAGTTGAGGGGGGAACTCAGTGTTGTTTCAACTTGTGGCGGGAAACTCAGGATTCCTCTCGAGTTGCGATGGGGATCTCGGGATTCCTCTCAAGTGGCAACAGGGGAGTCAGGACTCCTGTTGAGTTGAGGTGGG
>SJYT01057924.1:134202-193436 GCA_006410635.1 Cephalophus harveyi | reverse complement strand
CCTTGGTATCTCTAATTTTCTTGAAGAGATCTCTAGTCTTTCCCATTCTGTTGTTTTCCTCTATTTCTTTGCATTGATCACTGAAGAAGGCTTTCTTATCTCTTCTTGCTATTCTTTGGAACTCTGCATTCAGGTGCTTATATCTTTCCTTTTCTCCTTTGCTTTTCGCCTCTCTTCTTTTCACAGCTATTTGTAAGGCCTCCCCAGACAGCCATTTTGCTTTTTTGCATTTCTTTTCCATGGGGATGGTCTTGATCCCTGTCTCCTGTACAATGTCACGAACCAAATCTTTGGTCCTCCCCTAATTGAAATGTGTTTTCCCATGACAGTATCATTTCCTTAGAAGCTTCCTTCTTTGAAAGTTGCCCTTTTGTCCATCGTGAGTCAGTTACTTAGGAAGAGAAATTAGCCAACTGTTATTACTACAGATACTTCCCTGGGTGTTGTGTGTCTCCCCAAAGAGAGTGTTTTTAGTGCCATCACTCAGCAAAGTTCATCTTCTTGAAAATGGATACAATATCTTGGAGAGGTACTATCCTCCTGGAATGCACCAGTCTTATCCAGAGACTTCAGTACCTATGTTTCTTCTTTACCCTACTCCATTCAAGGGTCTTCTGGGTAGCAACATCTGTGCTGATGATCTCTAACATCTTGGATGTGCTTGTTTTCAATTCCAGTAACCTGTCTTAATTTGGGCCTTTGCTCTATCTAGTATCACTCCCTTTCTCTTTCTAATCTCCCAGACTACATTTCAGCTTCTATAAGTTTTTTTTTTTTTTCCCCCAATTCATCCAAACAGTTGTCATCTCCCTTCCTTGAACACCTATAGTGCTTAGCTTCTGTTTTTTTTCTGTCTCTTACTGTGTGCCTGCCTTATGTCAGAATCATTCATGTTCACTCCCTTTCTCTTTCTAATCTCCCAGACTACATTTCAGCTTCTATAAGTTTTTTTTTTTTTTCCCCCAATTCATCCAAACAGTTGTCATCTCCCTTCCTTGAACACCTATAGTGCTTAGCTTCTGTTTTTTTTCTGTCTCTTACTGTGTGCCTGCCTTATGTCAGAATCATTCATGTTCCACTGCCCCCAGTACCTCATCAGGGGCAGAACAGAATGGAAGACAGATGTGTGGCCGAGTCAGACTGGTTTGACTTTATTTTTTTTAATATTTATTTTTTCATTTATTTGTTTAGTTGCGGCACATGGATTCTTTAGATGTGGCATGTGGGCTCAGTAGTTGTAGCACATGGTTGTAGTTTTCCCCATGTGGGATCTTAATTCCCTAACCAGGGATCAAATCCCTGTCCCCTGACTGCCGGGTTGCCAGGGTCCAGCCCTGGTGGATCCAGGGTGACTCGAAGGTGAGGACGGAGTTGGCGTCCTTGGAAATAACTTATTTAATTACAGATAGAGAGGGATTAGAAAATTAGCAGAGAAAAAGAGGCTGAATAACTTCCCTTAAGATCTATTTAGTCTTAAGATAGTGATAAAGTTACATTTTTACACAGCAAGGACACAATGATTTATAACAAAGTACAGTGGTCTATAACAAAAGAGAAAATTCATTAACTCAAAAAGTTTAGTATTGCTAACCTTAAAAACTACTACATTTCCTTTTCTATATTCCAGATACATTGATTAATATATTCCCAGGTCCCTAAGGATATGGAGTCCTGGCAGCAATCATTGTTTCAACTAATTAAGACTCTCAAAATACTCCAAAACTCCCTGTGCTGTTTATGGTTGAGAGGTAGTAAACAATCATGTGCTTAGTGGCAGGAGTATGGATAATCCCGTCACACAAGCTAGTTTGCCAGCAGAGAGGTTTGACCTGAGACACCCTTGTCCCACCCAGGGCAGGGAATTAGCAGCAATTATTGGCACAACAAATGAAAAACCCTTCACCAATATAATTCCTAACCAACCCACTATACTAATAATTTCTAACTTCCCCAAAGAATTTGCCTTTAGTAAGTCTAAAACATCTCATGCCTCTCATGGTTGGGAGGCTGTAAACAATCACATGTGGCTGGACAAACCTATACAGGCAGGCTAGATAACCTTCACAGGCGTTCCTAAGTTGAAACACTCTTGTCATGCCCAGGAATTTTATTGACTTGGAGCTGCAAGTTAACTCCTTCTCCGAGAGAAATGGTGATGGGGGAGAGCCCCCCGTAAAGTCAGAGGTGTAGGTGAGAGCATAAAACAGACTCTGGTTTTGGGGGTAGATGCTTGGGAACAGGGGGTTTCCTGAGGCTTGATCACGCCTTTGCTTTTGCCAAGCCTCCTTCCTCATGACCTTTGCCTGGCTCCCAGCAGGGTGGATACTTAACCACTGGAACAGGAAGGAAGTCCCGGGTTTGACCTTAAATGCCAACAACTCTGCTTAATGGCTTTGTGGTCTTGGCAACTTATTCAAACTGTTTAAGCCTTAGTGATTTTGGTATTTTCTGAAAGTTGAGGGCAATAGTATCTACTTTTATGGACTGATTCTGAGGATTAAATGGAAAAATACATGTAAAGCACCTAACTGTTTTGTTAGACAGCGATCAGAACCTGAAGGGAAGTTATTATTACTAGATACTGGAAGAAAGAGTCTGTTACTGATCCTTGTTGTTGTTCAGTGGCCAAGTTGTGTATGACTCTCTGCAACCCCATAGACTGCAGCATGCCAGGCTTCCCTGTCCTTCACTATCTCCAAGAGTTTGTTCAGACTCACATCCATTGAGTTGGTGAGGCCAACCAACCATCTCATCTTTGGTCACCCTCTTCTTCTCCTGCCCTCCATCTTTCCCAGCATCAGGGTCTTTTCCAATGAGTCAGTTCTTCGCATCACATGGCCAAAATATTGGAGCTTCAGCTTCAGCATCAGTCCTTCCACTGAATATTCAGAGTTGATTTCCTTTAGGATTGACTGGTTTGATCTCCTTGCTGTCCAAGGAACTCTGATTTTTACTGATTCTTACCCTCCATGCTTAGTGCCTTACCCAGCAGATATTATGGTTAATATTTATTAAATAGGTAAATGAAAAAGTGAATGAGTTGAAAGACACATCCTGGCAAATAGCTATTTTACTTCTTAATAAAAAATAAAAATGGACACATTAAAAATAGAGGATACAGATTAAGTTATAAGTGTTGCCTTCTATACTGGTTTCCTCAGTTCAGTTCAGTCACTCATTCATGTCCGACTCTTTGTGACCCCATGAACTGCAGCACACCAGGCCTCCCTGTCCATCACCAACTCCCCGAGTCCACCCAAACCCATGTCCATTTTGTCAGTGATGCCATCCAACCATCTCATCCTGTGTCATCCCCTTCTACTCTGGCCCTCAATCTTTCCCAGCATCAGAGTCTTTTCAAGTGAATCAGCTGTCTGTATCACGTGGCCAAAGTATTGGAGTTTCATCTTCAACATCAGTCCCTCCAATGAACACCCAGGACTGATTGCCTTTAGAATGGACTGGTTGGATCTCCTTGCAGTCCAAGGGACTCTCAAGAGTCTTCTCCAACACCACAGTTCAAAAGCATCAATTCTTCAATGCTCAGCTTTCTTTATAGTCCAACTTTCACATCCATACATGACTACTGGAAAAACCATAGCCTTGACTAGACAGACCTTTGTTGGCAAAGTTATTCTGCTTTTTAATATGCTGTCTAGGCTGGTCATAACTTTCCTTCCAAGGAGTAAGCATCTTTTAATTTCATGGCTGCAATCACCATCTGCAGTGATTTTGGAGCCCCCCAAAATAAATTCTGACACTGTTTCCACTGTTTCCCCAACTATTTCCCATGAAGTGATGGGACCAGATGCCATGATCTTAGTTTTCTGAATGTTGAGCTTTAAGCCAACTTTTTCACTCTCCTCTTTCACTTTCATCAAGAGGCTCTTTAGTTCCTCTTCACTTTCTGCAATAAGGGTGGTGTCATCTGCATATCTGAGGTTATTGATATTTCTCCCAGTAATCTTCTGGTTTCCTGGGCCTGCTGTAACAAAGTGCCACACACTGGATAGCTTAGAGAATAGACATTTATTGTGACAGTTTTGGAGGCCAGAAGTCTGAGATAAGGGTTTGTTTCTTTCTCAGGGCTCTGAGAATGAGCTGCTAAGGCCCCTCTCCTAGCTTCTGGTGGTTTACTGGCAATTCTAGTTTGTTGGTCTACAGAAGCATCACCTCATTTCTGCCTTCATCATCACATGACAATCTTCCTATGTCCCCACATTGTCTTTCCTCTGTACATACCTGTCTCTTGTGTCTATACCACCCCTACTTTTTTAACAAGGATGTAGTCATATGGGCTAGGGCCCACCCTAATGACATCATCATAACTGAATTGTCTGCAAAGACTCTATCTCCAAATAAGGTCCCGTTCACCAACAATGGGGATTGAACTTCCACCTCCTTTTAGGGGAACACAATTCAGCCCATCCATCACAGTTTCTGATTTATAGAACTGTAATATATGGAGGGAGACAAGACCAAGATAAGAATAACTAATAAGCTATATAAAAAAGAATATAGTCAATCATTAAACTGAATGACATAAACCACTAAGTGGACTTCCCAGGTGGTTCAGTGATAAAGAATCTGCTGGAAATGAAGGAGATGCAGGTTTGATCCCTGGGTTGGGAAGGTCCCCTGGAGAAGGAAATGGCAGCCCACTCCTGCATTCTTTGCCTGGGAAATCCCTGACAGGCTACAGTCCATGGAGTTGCAAAAAGTCAGACACGACTGAACAACTAAACAACAGCAAAAACCCCCCTAAGTATTCTAAACTTAATAAAAATAATGGTTTTCAGGATCAAGGAAAACTTCGTGGACAAAGGGTCATCTGAAGGTGGAGTCTTTCCTTAAATAAATATTATTTCTAAATAATCATATTTTCTACATATTGTTACTGGTTAACATTTTGAAATAGCTTTAGATTGCTCGAGCTAATGAGACAGCTCAAACAATAGGATCAGGCTGCTAATGTGGCACACAGTAAATGTGTGTTGCAAGAAAGAAGTTTCCAGGGAACAAGAATTGCTATGGTAACCTGATATATCATTAAAAATGTAATGAATAAATATCAACAGGGTCTCAGATTCATCACACAGAAAAAACTTCAAGACTGGGATAACTAAGTAGTTCTCATGCTGATTGTTCAGTGCTTTGTTCGCTAAATCAGAGTGATTGTACATTAGCAAAAAAAGTAGTAATATTCAAATAACCCAGGGCTCCATAAGGTGCCTAAAAACTCCTTCAGTATAACCTTTTGATTTAAATCACTGCCATTTCCCTCAAAATACTAATTTTAGCTGTAAGAAATAGTCATGATAATAGACCTGATTATATGGTTTTCAAAAGGAAATATTTTGCCAACTCTTAAGAGTACAATAGACACTGTAGTATCTTGGTATTCAGTGTGGAATTAGGAAGGAGATCTTTTTCTTAGAGCTCTCTCCTACTGTTATAGGATCCACCTCTCAAACCCCACTTTTTCTCTCTCCCCCCAACTTAACAACTCATTTAATCCCTAAGATGTATCTTGCTGTTTATTTCAGCTTATTGCATCTGTCTCTGAAGAGATGAGGCAGTGTTAAACAAAATCCAGTGTCTTGGGTAGAAGATGTGGAAGGCACAGCTTGGAACAGGTGACTTCTTTAAGTTCTTTCTCTGGGATTCAGTTTCTGGATCTCTTGCATGATATCTGTACTTATATTCTCAGTTTCTTTATACCCATTTCTCATCAGCGTAATGTGGTGATATTACCAGTGGTCTCTATGTCCCTGGGATGCTCCTCCTACCACAGGGCCTTTGCATAGACCATTCCCTCTCTCTGAAAAACTGTCCTTCAGAGTGCAACTTCAGCTTTACTTTCTCGCATAGGTCTTCACTTGATTGATCACATTCCCTTTCTATAGGGTCTCATAGCCTGCATACCTTTTGTTCATAATAATTATGATGACACCTGTATGACGATTTGATTAAAGGAAGAACCATTATGGAACTACTAAGTATTTTTACTCACCACTATGTTTCCAACTCTGGTTCAGTGACAATGACAAACCAAGGCAGAATATTAAAAAGCAGAGACATTACTTTGCCTTCAAAGGTCTGTATAGTCAAAGCTATGGTTCTTCTAGTGGTCATCTTTGGATGTGAGAGCTGTACAATAAAAAACACTGAGCACCGAATAACTGATGTCTTTGAACTGTGTTGCTGGAGAAGACTCTTGAGAGTGCCTTGGACTGTAAGGAGATCAAACCAGTGAATCCTAAAGAAACCCTGAATATTTATTAGAAGGACTGATGCTGGATCTGAAATTCCCAGTACTTTGGCCACCTGATGCAAAGTGCCAACTCATTGGAAAAGACCCTGATGCTGGGAAAGATTGAAGGCAGAAGGAGAAGGGGATGCAGAGGATGAAATGGTTGGATGACATCACCAACTCAATGGAAATGAGTTTGAACGAACACCAGGAGATGATGAAGGACAGGGAAGCCTGGTGTGATGCAGTCTATGGGGTCGCAAAAATCGTACATGACTGAGCACTTGAACAAGAACATAGTACAGTCTCAACACATGTTTATTGGATAAATTAATGAAGAGCTTGTGTTCCCTGGGTTACACTTAGGAATTTCTGACTTAGCTATGCTTGCATCCAAGAAGGATTCCCTTTCATGTTTGCACTGGCACAGTGTGTTGGCAATTAGCATGCTGTGGTCTCACAGTCTACAGTGATACCATTAATGACTGCTGAGGACGGAAGCTCTTGTGCTCTTATTTGGGGTAGTGTGTTTTGTAAATTGAATTGCTCGGTTATAATACCGCTGTCCTTGCTGATGTGTATTGTTCATAATATAGTACACACAGTTGTTGATGTAACGTAGCCAGGAATTTTCTAAGAAGAATGCTAAGCTTTAAAATGGTTTTTGAGGTACTAAATGATTACCACTGTGAATGCAGCTGAAAAAAAATGGTAATAGATATGCAGAAACACTTTGAAGTGCAGTTAATTCTTTAGGATTCTGAGGCCATGTCAGCATTTGACAGGAAAGATTAATGTCACAGACCTTATAGGCTTAAGAGGTGAGAAGTGACGGTATATTTTCCCTCTTTGGTATAGTATTTTGGAATCTCAGAGAAATCGAAGAAATGTTCTCTGTCTCCAAGAAGCTCAAAATCTAGTTGGGATACGGTCCATGCTAAAATATAAAGCAAATCTCGACTTCTGACAATATGGTTAAACACTCAGGTGTGCACACACATGCACATAGAGCATTCTTCTGTAGCCATTGTTATAAGCAAGAGACAACATCACCCCCATGATCTACAGGGTCCTGTACAATCTGAATACCAATGCCTCTTACTTCTCTGAACACACTTTTTTACTGTTCTTTTCCTCTTTTGCCCCTTTCTGGTCAACTCATCGGTTCTTCCTCAGGGTCTTTGTACTTACTGGTCCCTCCCCGTGACATGCTCTTCCGCCCGAGAAGTGCAGAGCCGGTGTCCTCAAATCCTTCAAAACCTGACTCAGTCACCTTCTCAGTGAGGCCTACTTTGCCCACTCTGTTTAAAACTGCAGCATCGGGGAATTCCTTGGCAGTCCAGTAGTTAGGAGTCCCCACTTCCGCTGCAGGGGACACAAGTCTGATCCTTGGTCAGGGAACTAAGATCTCTTAAGCCACGATCCACGGCCAAAAACAAAGATCAGCAACATCAGCGAGTCTCACTGTCCACAGCACCCCTCCCTTTATTTCTCTCCAGTGCATTTTGTGCCATGTAATGATACTGTATCATCTTGTCTTTTGCTGGCCTTCCCTCTGGAATGTTAAGCTCACTTCAGAGCAGAGAGTTTTATCTATTTTCTCACTTCTGGACCTCCAGTGTATATAGAACAATGCCTAATACATAGCAGGAGCTCAATATTTGTTGAATGAATGAGAGCACTGCAAAGGATAGAAGGGGAAAGTATTAATACAAGGGCTATAGAGTTAAAGGCTCCACCTCTACCATTCACTTGCTGGGTTTTTCCAAGCACAGTAGTTGGCCTCTGTGAACTTCACCGGTAAAACAAAGAATACCACCACCCCCCAACTCATTGCTGCTGCTGCTGCTGCTAAGTCGCTTCAGTCGTGTCCGACTCTGTGCGACCCCATAGACGGCAGCCCAACAGGCTCCCCCGTCCCTGGGATTCTCCAGGCAAGAACACTGGAGTGGGTTGCCATTTCCTTCTCCATTGTGTGAAAGCGAAAAGTGAAAGTGAAGTCGCTCACTCGCGACCGACTCCTAGCGACCCCATGGACTGCAGCCTACCAGGCTCCTCCATCCATGGGATTTTCTAGGCAAGAGTACTGGAGTGGCTTGCTATTGCCTTCTCCGCCCAACTCATTACTTCCTAGGATTTTTCTTGTATGCGCCACCTGGTCTTTAATTACAGAAGTGAGACTAGTCATCTCTGTTATTCTATTGGTGGCCTTGTTGATGGCATACAACAGGCGCTCAGTAGGTAACAGCTGTTGTTATTATCAGAAAGGCTTTCTGGAGGAGTCAGTTTAGATACAGACTTGAAAGAGATATTAGCAGAATCTACAGAAACAAGTAAGTGATGTGTGGGGGCTGAATGAGATAATGAACATTAAGTCTAAGGACAAGTGTTGTTGGTCAGTCGTGTCCAACTCTTTGTGACCCCATGGACTGTAGCCAACCAGGCTCCTCCGTCAATGGGATTTTCCAGGCAAGAGTACTGGAGTGGGTTGCCACTGCCTTCTCCAGGAGATCTCCCTGACCCAGGGATCGAACCCGGGTCTCCCGCATTCCAGGCAGACGCTTTACCCTCTAAGCCACCAGGGGAGCAGAGCTTGTCTATATTAGGGGCTTGATCCCAGTGGTAGGATATTCGCTGTTCTCACAATGCTGAAGGACATGGCCTACACTGCACAGAAAGGAGAGTGTTGGAGCAGGCTAAGAATCTCTGAGCCATGGGGAGACAGCAAGGTGAAGAAGGACCTGTGGGAAACTGAGACCATCTCAGGAGGTCATGACATGACCAAATATTGGGTGGGGAAGATTATTTCTTTAAATACATGTGGATGTTTGGAGTTGTGAAAACCAACTCATAAAGACCGGCAAGTGGTGATAGGTAGCTTGCTGGGGGTACGGGAAATGTTCTTTACCTCAATCTGGTTGGTGGTTACAGTGATGAATACATATGTTAATTCATGAAGCTGTACATTTTACAGTGTGTTAAAATTCATCAAGCTATATACTTGACCATATGGAATGTATGCTTCAATAGAAAATGAAATTGTGTCTATGTGTATGTGTATGTGTGTGTATGTGCATGTGAGCATACAATCCCAAGGAAACTTGCTTCACAATGATGAGGTGATGATGATATGGATGGCAATGCAAATCTGTAAGAGAGGAGAAATTCAGGCAAGAACTTTATCAGTGATGAGTAATACAGAGAAGAACTTGAACTTACGAGGCCAGAAAGATTGTGGTGCCACTGTCTGTACTAGAGAAGGGAGGAAAAGATGTTTGCTGGGCTGAGGAGGGAGGCAGGGGAGGTTCAGAGGAGTTTTGGGGTCATTTGGTGTTGAGTCATCACATGGCAAACTGTGAAGCTGCTTCAAGGAAGTGAGTTCTCTTTCAACTTAAAAGAAGAGCTGATAGTGTTGCAGACCCTGGAAATGTCTGCTCTGAGCCCACAGGGTGAGTTGTAAAATCTCCTTGTGACAGTTGGAGGTATTTTTTAATACCACAAAGGAATGTGGGAGAGCTCTAGAAATTCTAGCTTTCCAAAGTAAAATACACAGGACCGACTATCTATAGGAAAACTTTGATGAACACGTTGAAGCTGATTCTCTTGCATGGAAGCGTAGAACGACACGACTGAAAAGGATTTGGTTCAACAGTCTCCCTTTCTAAAAGCTAACCCATAGTGACATAGTTGGTTCATTTAACCTAAATAGAACTTAAATTTACGAAGTAAACTGCTTCTTGACTCCTTCCCTCCCTCGTTCCTTCCTTTTCCCCCCTTTCCTTCCTTCCTTTCTTTTTTCCCCTCCTTCCTTTCTTTTTCAAATTAGAAAGGCATGTTTAATAATTCCCTTAACAACAGGATGAATAATTACTTTTTATATATTAAGAAATTGTATTTATTTTAGTTTACTCTGGTCAATAAATTGTTATTCAGGTTGAATTATTTAATATATTGAAATTTATTCTGAGTTATTTATCTAAATGGAACTATGAAGTAAAATAGCATATTTGTTTTCTGTGTACACAATTGCCTTAAAATGAACAATAAGATTATTTTAGGGTCAATAGCACCTTCACAAAAGGAAAGCAGAAACATTAATATTATAATCCTGGGTAAGCTGTTCAAACAAACACAACAGCACACTTTAATTTCTTTAATTCACACTAAATTGTTAGGAAAATTACTCATGTTCACAGCATGGGTTCTTACTTCTGGGTCTGTAAAACTAAAACAAAAAGAAATGACATGGAAATATTGGGAGAAAAGTCAACAATTAACATTTTCAAACTTAACCTAGTCATCATCAATTAAACAACCAAGGAAGTGAGTCAGTTTTGAGACGGATCTTAGAACATTTTCAATTAAAGGGAGCGAATTCATTTTCATCTTTTAGTTATATCTAAGGTGCAACTGAAATTCTAAAATATTATTTTTGAATTTAGGCCTTATGACTAAAATGTATTAGTTCATGACACAGTATATTAAGACTTATGGTACTTTTCCTTTTTATTTCAAGTATCAAAATGTAAGAATGATCATTATCACCTTTTAGTGAAATAGAATATATTAAGCGAAAGAATTGACATTTTTCTCTCTATGTAAGTGCATCTGGGGAAAGAATTTGAACATTCTTGTACTTTGAGCTCATATGGGGTCTGCCACTTAGTGAACTTTTCACTGTTTGTTGTATTCCCACATGTGAATCATTTTTGACCTCTAAATCAGGAATGAAAAGAAAAACAGGAATGGGGAGATGTGTTTTCTCTTTGATCCATTCTGTGATCATAAAGGAAACTGGGAATATGGAAATGCGTTTTCTCTTTGATGCAGGTTTTGATCAGCATATTTATAAGCAGCACAGGGAGTTCTTGCAGAGAAATAGAAATGGGAGAAATCTCCCACACTGGCACATCTGTGGTTCCAACGTATCTGACATGATTATAGAAAGTACAGATGAGCTCAACTTTCACGGTGGAGTTAAATCAGATAGTCAACAAGTATCCACAGGGGTGGATAACTTTGAACCGCACCCCAGGCACATACCGTAACCTCTCACAACTCAGCTCTATGGGGTAGGAGATTTAAGTATGGCAAAGAGCTTCATAGTGGCAACTATTGTTATTTATCCGTAATCCAGAAACTGGCCTTAAATCTGATATCAAGCCATTCTAGCTATGGTCACATTCACAAAGTTGGAATAAAAATTTATCCATATCTTGGGAAGCCCACATCTGTAATATCTTGTTTATCATTTTCAAGTTCTTCAGTTCTCAACATCAAATGGAAATCTCACTCTGTTAGTGATCTTGGTTGCACTCCTAGAAACTCAAAGTGTGCCAGTGACAATAGATTTATAATAGGATTTAGTGACTCCATCATCTCTGCCTCTTTTCCTTCCTTCATTTATTCATTTTTGTGGCTACTCACCTCCCCAAAACAGAGCTCTAAATGCATATCCAACTTTGTTGTTATGGTTATTAACTCTCACACCCAGTCAGGTCAGGAATCCCCCTGGGGCCTTGTCACCATGGTGTCTGGGTCCGAGTTGCTTGATTTGGGAACTTCCTTCTCTCCTCCTCTTTCCCAGAGTGAGAATCCAATCAAAGGGCAGGGTGGCATGGAGAAGTGGTTCCCACACCTTAATGACGATCTCAATTTTCTAGGGATTTTTTCTTTAAATAAAAGAAGTCCCTGGGCCCCATCTCTGGACATTGGGTCTGGGATGAATTCTAACGATGGACCTGATTTGGGAAATACCACTTTCCTCTCCCTGATGACTCAGATGGTAAAGAATCTGCCTGCAATGTGGAAGACTCAGATTCGATCCCTGGGTCGGGAAGATCCCCTGGAGAAGAAACTGGCAACCCACTCCAGTATTCTTGCCCAGAGAATCCCAAGGACAGAGAACCCTGGAGGGCTACAGTCCTGGGGTCACAAAGAGTTGGACTCGACTGAGTGACTAACACACATACACACACATACACACTCACACACACTTTCCTTTAGAGGCTGCTACTCAGAGTGTGGTCTGCAGACCAGCAGCCTCAGCCTCACCTGGGGGCTTGTTGGAAGTGCAGAATCTTGAGCCTCACCCCAGATCTCCAGCATCGGTCAGAATCAGCGTTTTAACCAGCTCTCCATGCATGAGCATGTGAAAGCTTGAGAAGTTCTTCTGTGAAGAACTCTGACTCTGAAGCAGAAAGCTAGATTGTGCCCTCAAAATTGCTAGTGATCTAGGAAATGTGCTTTACTTTCCCTACTCATTTCCTACAGTAAAGAGAGAAATGGAGAGAAACAGAGATGGCTTAAGTACCTTATTTTACAAGAACTAATTAGTTTTAAAGAGATTTTTTTTTTTTAGCAACAACGTTACATTAGAAAGATAATCAAGACAAATGAAAATCTCAGGGTGTATGATATATTCAATGTGTATATATGTGATGTGTCTAGCATGTGTGTGTATGTGTGGTGTGTATATGTATATGTGGTGTGTATGGTATGTATGTGTATGTATATGTGTGTTGGTGTGTATGGTATGTGTGTGTGGTGTGTGTGTGGTATGTACATATGTATGTATGCATGTATATGTGTGGTGTGTATGTGTAGTATGTATGATGTGTATGTTTATGTGTGTGTGTTATGTATGGTATGTGTGTATGCACATGCATGCATGCACGTGTGCTGTATGTATATGGTACGTGTGTATTTGTGTGTGTGTGCTGTGTGTGGTATGTGTGTGTGTGTGTGTGTGTGTGGATGTGATATGTGTATTTTTGTGTGTGGTGCTGGGGAAGCAATGGCTCCATGCCCTGTGGTATTAGTGTGCTAGGGCTGCTGTAGCCAAGTCCCCCACACTGGGTGCCTAGACAACAGAAGTGTAGGTCTCACATTATGGGGGCCAGAAGTCTGAGTCAGGGCTCCACCAGCAGAGCTGGCTGGTTCTGAGGGCTCCGAGGAAGGGGCCTGCTCTCACTGCCTCTTCTCCTCGCTCTGGCAGCATAACTGCAGTCTCTCAGGACATTCTCTCTCTTTGAATGTCTGTCTCCAAATTTCCCCTGTTTATAAAGACACCAGTCCTACCAAATTAGGGCCCAGCCTTATGTCATCACTTTAATGATTACTTCTATAAAGGCCCTGTCTGCAAAAGAGGTCACATCTGAGATACTGAGGGTTAGGATCTCAACATGTGAATTTAGGGGAGACACAGTTCAACCAGCAACATCCAAAATAGTAGCAGACTACAAATGAGGAGGGGGACATGGGGTCCCCACATCACCCTCTCTGTCCTCCCCATATCTGCCTGGGATTGGATCAGAACTATTGTGGGGAAATAGCTCCTGGGAAGGCCTGTTCCCTGGCCTTGCAGGCATACCAGCCCAGGCTGATTATGCTAAGCATCAGGCAAAAAACACAAATCCTTCTACTGGGCTGACTTTTTTACTTCTTGACCATAAGTGAATAGAGGATCAAGACAAATGTTCTCTGATGGAGTACAGGCAAGGTTTATTTCCACTAAAAATCAAACCCACCATCATTTCTTTCTAGTGGCCCAACTGATCCCTGATTAAGGGGCTACAAATCTACCCAGATCTCAGCCTTCCTAGCTTCAGGAAGACAAAAATGACCATGATTGTCTTTACTGGGCACTCTGCTAGGGTGCCCTGGGTCCTGGTTTTATTATTGCTATACTCGTGAGGTGTGGTCTGTGCATAACCTGAGAAAGTCAGCTACGTGCTAGACGATCTTGATTTAAAGCAAAATGCCATGGATGGACTAACTTCCTCAAATAGTAGTGGGCTCAGAGAAAGGGATGAGGTCAGCAGAGCTGCCTGGTTCTGAGGGCTCCGAGGAAGGGGCCTGCTCTCACTGCCTCGTCTCCTCGCTCTGGCATCATAGCTGCGGTCTCTCATGACATTCTCTCTCTTTGAATGTCTGTCTCCAAATTTCACCTTTTCATAAAGACACCAGTCCTACTGAATTAGGGCCCAGCCTTACGTCATCACTTTAATGATTACTTCTATAAAGACCCTGTCTGCAAAAGAGGTTGCATCTGAGGTACTGGGGGTTAGGATCTCAACATGTGAATCTCTATAGTGAGAAATGGCTGAAATTTGAATGCCTTCAGTATTCACAAAATCCAAGGGGACACAGCTGTATTGTGCTACCAGCCAGGAGCAACCTGCACCCTGCAAGTATTTCCCTTAGAGCCTAAGGAATTACAGAGTGACTCAATAGTGGAATAAAATGTATTCATATTAAATCTCTCAGTGATATCTGCTTATATGAACTTAAATCAAGTTTGAGCTGACCTTGACAAATTGTAGAAGTGGATACATGCAACAGGGAGATGTTTAACAGATAATTCATGTAGGATAGCTCAAGCTTTGTAAATATAAGTCATTCATAGAATTGATTTTGCAGAAGAATGGCAACTAGGTAGTAGAGGCTAGGTGGAGTGGGCAGGTCAAGCTAGAGAGGAACAGTGTCTTAATGTGGATTAATATGTGCAAATAGGATGGATACAACCTAACATAAAAGTTTTGAAACATTTTTGATTATGACTCGTAATAAAAAAAGAACTCACCTTGTGACCTACGATATACACATTGCATATATCTGAAACAAATGCTTATTAAAATAATACCTTTATTATATTTAAAACTCTGTTTTCTCTTTTATCAATCCCATCCCATTCCAGGTTATTCTCTTCTATCCTATCCTGTCCTATTCTATACCTCTGTATTCTTTTTTAAAAATTTTAATGTGGGTGTGACTTACTGCATTGATTTTATGATGTATCTAAAGGGGTGCAACCTGGAAAGTTTTAAAAAAATTACCACTAGACCACTGGTTCTCACCAGGGTTTGGGGTGGGTGATATTTGACCATATCCAGAGATGCTTTAGATTGCCTTAGTTGAGAGGATATTATAGACATCTAGTGGATAGAGGCCAAGGGTGTTGCAGAATATCCCACAATGCACAGGAAAGTTCCTCACAACAAAGAATTATCCTGCCCAAAATGTCAATATTGCTGCTGCTGAGAAACTTGGATCTGTACTTAGCACTCCTGTAAATAAACTTTAGAGTGTGCTGTTTACTCTTAGTTCCCTCGGGGCCATAGAGCTCTGTCAGAGTGGTTCAGGAGGGCAGTGAAGTGCCCTGGGACTCCTACCCACTCCCACACCAGTCAGAACAAGGTAAACTTTTGTTTGTAGGATGACCGATTCATGCCAGGTTGCTTGGGATGTTCTTGGTTTTATCACTGTGAGCCCCACATCCCAGGAATTCCCTGAGAACCCAGCAAACCAGGTCAGGTAATGATCTTATATTAGACAAGAATAGTTCTTGAGAAGGGGTTCCCTTAAAATAAGGCAGAAAGGCTGTTAAAAGCCATTGCTTTCAGAAACGTAAATCTTATAATGGAAGGGTGTTGCGAACTTGGAGGAGACCTCTGAGGGATCATTTTTTAAATGTTATTAATGATTTGGCAAAAGAGTCTGAAGAAGAAATATTAAAGAATTAGGTTTTTCTCCCTAGACTGAGAACCCTGGGGAGAGAAAGATCTTAATCACCAACTTCATGAGGAGGAAGCAGCCACACTATTTGAATGAATTTAAGCAGTTATTCTCTGCTGTTACATTTGACAGGTTAAAAGGGATTCATCCTGTAATATCAGAGAGAACACCCTGCCTTAAAGAAAATATTTGGAATGTCTTATTCTGGATTTTTTTCTGAGAAAATAAAAAAATAAAAATTTATCTTGTAAAAAATTAAATTTTTGAATTGGGTATTTCGAACCCGGGTCTCCTGCATTGGAGGCAGACGCTTTAACCTCTGAGCCACCAGGGAAGTCCTCTATATTTCCTATAGTCAGGGAACTCTTGGCTGTGGTCCCTTGAACTTCTTTCGGTCCGTGATTCTATGAATGGCTTGAATCTTTATCTGGCCAGTGCCCTGGGCTAGGTTACTTCTGGAATTAATGAAAAAAGACACGAATCCTGTCCTTTTGGAGATGACATTCCCCAAACAGTCAATCAAAAATCAACTGCATCATTTTTTAGGTCATGTCTTCTTGAAAGTGTCCCTGTAAGGATATTTTTTCCCCTATTTCCTGCAAGCCAATTTATTGTGGTTACTTAGGTAGTTTCTCTCAGACCTCAGAGGTACAACTAATTAAACTTCAACAAGGTAGCACCTGACCTCACTGCCTGACCTCCTTTCGGGGCCATTTTGTTCTCCTTTGGTTTGGTTTTCTCTTAGCTGAAGGTCAACGAAATATTTCAAAGCTATAATTAATAATATCTCTTGTTCTTTAAATGTTTTTAAAGCAATAGAAATCCCTCCTGATCTGTATTTGCTTGCCAGAGTTAAAATAGTTATGTACCAAGATAGTTTCATTTGAACTTCCTTTCTCCAGAAGAGTCCGTAATGACATTTTCTCTTGTGAAGATGAGATATCCACCCAAAGGTGAGGACAGGATGATGTTCCTGTGTGTAGAATGTCTCCAATCATTTTAAAAATAGAAACTACTTTTTATCTCCCTGATGCATGAAGATCTGTGGAGTGTGACATGTTGGTGAAGTCTTGAGTCAGGAAGTAGAAGCGCTGCTCACTGAGATGGAAAGCCTGAGAAAGAAGCGCTAGAGTAAGTTCAGCTGCTGTCACCTTTCACTGCTCCTTCCATGGAAACTTCCAGAGAACTGCAGAGACAGGGCAGCCAAGGGGCTTTGGGCTCACAAATGAGCCTCTTCCACCAGCTTGTCCAGATGCTTCTAGATGTAAACAGTGCATTTCTAACAAGGCAACACCTCATTTCCTTCCCTTAGGAATAAAGAGAATCTCTTTGAAAACTCAGGAACAGTGTCACCGTTGTTTACAGTATTTTAATTATTACAGACTGATTTGTTCAGTTCAAGAGGCCATGGATAACCCTTAAATACCTGAATGGTCTAGCTTGCATTCAAAGAGTTACTGAGCTATAAAATACTCATTTGCCAACCCTGTTGTCTTAGACCATTAGTTACTCCCGAGATCCATAATGATTTGGCCAATTCCAGGAATAAGCAAAAAAGAAGTGGTTTCATTATCTTTAGCACCCAAAACTGAAATTGCTTATTGCAGCTCTTAACTGAATGGTTCTATTTGCTAATAGCTTTTCCTAAGATTTATTTATTTATTCTTTTGGCCAAACAAAAGTCATTTTTTCCTCAGATAACTGCACGTATATTTTGTTCTAGGATACCTATCATGTCCTTAGCAAAAACTGAATGTGGAAATTTTTCTCACATTTCGAATAAAATATCATTAAGCAAAGTTCTTGCTGCTTGAGTGAAAAAGAAAAAAACCCACTGTGTAAATAGTATCATACAAAGTAATGACCTTATTCTAGTTTGCCTTGTGGATGGAACACAGTGGCTCAGCACAGACATTTAAGAACCTCACGGGAAAAAGGAGCAATACGAAAGGATCAGAGACGACTGGTAGATTCAGGATGCTTTGGTGATTGCCTCACATTTTCCAGCTGGGTAAGGAACATAATTTGACAAATACCACAGAGCAGAGGGTGAGAACCTGAGGGTCTAGGTTGGCAGTAGTGTAAAAACCAAAGATAACTAATCTAAATTCATAATAAATCATTCAGAATGAAGTGTGTGAAAGGGAACAGATAAGGATAAGGAGAAATGGGAGCCAAGGAAGGCTGAGGCAGCTGGTGAGGCGCTAGACTCTGAGCAGGAGAAGTGATGCTCACTTTGAGAACCAGGAGCTGAATATTGGATCTTGAGTGTTTGTACTGTAAGCCCCCTCAGTCTCTCAAAACCACTGGTAAACTCCTAAGTGGCTCTTGCATGCCTGCTCACATGTTTGTTTGCTTTTTAATTTTTTTATAAATACCATTTATTATTTATGAAGCACTTTAATATGTTATCCAATTAATATGGTAAGAGATGTAGGTAGATGCTAAGAGATGTAGGTAGAGCATCTCTTGGTATTAAGAATGTATCCCAAATAAGAAAACCAAGTTACAGTGTGCCAACTTTTGTTCTAGTGCCCTTTCTCTATATGTATCTCTACATTTTATTTTTTTCTATTAAAAATTATTTTATTGTTTCATATTGAAGCCATACACTAATTTGCATTAGTTTTGTTAATAAAACTAACTTTTAAAATTTTGTGCGTGTGTGATTTGTTTTGCTTTGTTTTAGAGCACTTACTTTCTGAAACTCTTTTATGAGATTTCTATAATCTGTGTGTTTGTTTATGGTCTGTAGTTTCTTTTCTACGTGAGGGGATTTTGTCTGTTTTATTTCCCCCTCTAGTTCAAGGACCTACAATAGTGCCTGATTCAGAATGGATCCAGATACATACCTTTGAATGAATGAATAATGATTGAATAAAAGCTACCATGACCCTTAGGCTTTCAGAAACTTTAGGGGGAAGTCTGGAGGAGGCTTGATGGCCTGCCTCAGGTGACCTCATTTAAATTTGCTGGTTACTGGTTTAAATTTGCTGGTTAAATTTGCTGTTTACAAAGGTTCCAGTTACTTTAAAGTTCTAATAGTTCTTGCTTTTCCCAACAACTGAGCATTCATCTGTATAAACTTGTGACATCTCTCCCTAGTCCAGGTGCATGGAACAAACTATAATCTATTTTATTTAATGAGGAAAAGAATTCTGGTTTTTCAGATTCTGCTAATTTATTTAATGATAGGATTTTTTCTATTCTCATCAATTAAATGATTGATGATAAATTAATAATAAATAGTATTTAGCAATGGCATTTTTTTCCAGCTCTAGAAATATGGATAAAATTTATGGTTGACTCTCAATACCTCATACCTTACATTCTGCTTCTGGTTTTCAGCTCCAACTCTGAAAGCTGACAACCCATGCATTAAATTTGCTTAATTCAAGGAAGTTGTTTTGAGGATGGCCAATAGAAATGCTTCATGGTCCAGAACGGCAGTGCAAATCAGTGAAGCTGACCTGCCTGTGACAATACAGACAGGGGCCTGGGGTGAGTTGGAAAGTTCTGGCCTCATCTGAAGGTATTCAGATTCACATTTTGAAAAGTTGTGCTGGTCAAATATAATGCACTTACATTACTATTTGTGGAATGCCGTTTTGTAGTTATGATTCCTAATAGCAAAGATAATGGTGTTAAAAAGCTGATTTTTGCTCATAAACTCACTTTTTTTTTTCAGTCAGTTCAGTCACTCAGTCATGTCTGATTCTTTGCAACCCCACGGACTGCAACATGCCAGGCTTCCCTGTCCATCACCAATTCTCAGAGCTTGCTCAAACTCATGTCCATCGACTCGGTGATGCCATCAAACCATCGAATCCTCTGTCATCCCCTTCTCTTCCTGCCTTCAATCTTTCACAGCATCAGGGTCTTTTCCAGTGAGTCAGTTCTTTGCATTAAGTGGCCAAAGTATTGGAGTTTCAGCTTCAGCATCAGTCCTTGCAATGTATATTAAGGACTGATCTCCTTTAAGATGGACTGGTTGGATCTCCTTGCAGTCCAAGGGACTCTCAAGTGTCTTCTCCAACACTACAGTTTAAAAGCATCAATTCTTCAGTGCTCAGCTTTCTTCATAAACTTGCTTTTGTTTCACAAGTCCTTAAAAATTGTCCAGTCAGTTCTTTGACTCAAGGGAAGATTTATGTGAATAATATATATCTGTATGTTTATGTATAGAAGTTGTGTTTCAATCTATAGTATTGAGATACACAACAAAAGACAAATGCAGAAGATGATAAAGCCATCTATGAGCTGCAATAATTCAGAAAAAGCATGAAACTGGAGGCGAAAGTGATGAGAAAAAATACAAGCTGCCATCCTGTCTCTAAAATTCCTGGTGAGCTCAGAAAGAATGAGGCTTTCCCATCATACATGGAATATGATTCAACCCAATTCTGTTTATAGCCTATTGAAATTCTAGAGCCCCCCTTACTAGTTGTTTGGCCTTGGACAAGTTAGTCCTGTTAACTCTGTGTTGAAGTGGCTTTATCTGTTCGGTGGGGTTTATAATGGTAGGCATTTCTTGTTTCATCATTCAAAGGGATGTTATGAGGATTAAATGAATTAAGGCACACAGGGAACTTAGAACAGGAACTGAAAGGATTTTATCTATCTATCTATTTATTTATTATTCTCCTTGTAACTTTGTTGGGCCTCCCCATGATTCAGCAATAAAGAATCTGCCTGACAATGCAGGAGACATGGGTTCGACTCCTGGATCAGCAAGATCCCCTGGAGAAGGAAATGGCAATCCACTCTAGTATTCTTGCCTGGGAAATCTCATGTGCTGAGGAGCCTGGTGGGCTACAGCCCAATGGGGTCCCAAAAGAGTCAGACACGACTTAGCAACTGAACAACAATGGCAACTTTGTTGTTATTTCAAAAGCAGGGGTGCTCTGCTGATATTCAGGTTATCCTTACTCGCCATTTCTGTCTTCCTTGCTCCATAGGCCCACTTTTTAGGGCAACTGTAATGGATTATACTGATCAGTGTAACTCCAGTATGTCTGCATATCACTTACGGATATGCCTTTTTTTTAATGCTAAAAAAAAATCAAGTGTGCTGTCGGTGTCTTCTAGATGATAAGCCACTGACGTGCAGGAACCAGGCCTCATCCTAGACCCAGATTCTCTGATAGTCCCAGGTCCAGTATCTTTTGAAACCTAATGCCAAGCCCATGTGGCAGTGTTTCCCAATTTGGTGAAGCCCATTATAGGTCCTCAATAAAAACCTGTTGACTTTGTGAAGCCATTATGCACCCCTACTTGCTAACCAATGAAAGGAATCCTTTCTCCTGGAGATTCTATTACAAAAGTATACTCAGTATTTTGTGTCCTAAAAGCATCACTGCTTGTGCCCTTAGTTTTGCAGTCCTTCAGCCAACCTGCTCTTCAGTTTCTACAATCACCATCTGCAGTGATTTTGGAGCCCAAAACCCCTTTCAATCTAAATCTGATTACACCTTCCATGAAAAAGACTTGAGTGCACTCTTCAGCTAGTGAGCATCAGATGTCCTGCCAACCTGTGCCCCGTCTGCTTCATGTCTCCCTCTTCTGGGTGCCCAACACACATATACGCACGCACAAGCATAAAGCAACAATGCAATCTTTTTCCTTGAGCCAAAAACAAAGCAAACCCTGTGCTCCCCGAAACAAACCCTCTGTGCATATGAACACATGACATCAGTGCCCACTGAAGTGATTGAAAAAACAGTTCTGCAAACAAAAGGATTAAGCTGTTCCTACATAATCTGATGGAAATGGCATGTTTTCTCCAGGCCCTCAGAAAAGCCAGAGCTCACATCCTCTAATCAGAGATGAGATTGCTCTCCATAGCTGTGTGCCTCTTTCAGGCGGCTCAGGTCAGTTCAGTTCAGTAGCTCAATCGTGTCCGACTCTTTGCAACCCCATGAATCACAGCACGCCAGTCCTCCCTGTCCATTACCAACTCCCGGAGTTCACTCAAACTCATGTCCATCGAGTGGGTGATGCCATCCAGCCATCTCATCCTCTGTCGTCCCCTTCTCCTCCTGCCCCCAATCCCTCCCAGCATCAGAGTCTTTTCCAATGAGTCAACTCTTCTCATGAGGTGGCCAAAGTATTGGAGTTTCAGCTTTAGCATCATTCCTTCCAAAGAACACCCAGGACTGATCTCCTTTAGAGTGGACTGGTTGGATCTCCTTGCAGTCCAAGGGACTCTCAAGAGTCTTCTTCAACACCACAGTCCAGAAGCATCAATTTTTCAGTGCTCAGCTTTCTTCACAGTCCAACTCTCACATCCATACATGACCACTGGAAAATCATCGCCTTGACTAGATGGACCTTTGTTGGCAAAGTAATGTCTCTGCTTTTGAATGGTCATAACTTTCCTTCCAAGGAGTAAGCATCTTTTAATTTCGTGGGTGCAATCACCATCTGCAGTGATTTTGGAGCCCAAAACCCCTTTCAAATACATTTTTAGGAGTTTAACTGCAGGGGTAAAGTTCTAAGCGGGGCGGCATGTGTTTGAAGAAACTGCATGCGATTAGCCAGTCACAGCTTGAGTTTTCAGGCTGATTGTCTCGTGGTCCTGAACTTCTGGCTTTCTTATGGTTGAAAGGAGAATAATGTAGGACCTCACCAATAAAAGGAGGCAACCTAAGTGAGTGTACTAAGCAAATCTCTAGCATTTTCTATGCATCCTTAGATAAGAGGGCAGTGACCAACTTGGGGCCAAGAAGGTGGCAACCCCTTGGCTGCTTCAGACAGTGGCTCACAATTTCGTAAGAATTGTTTGGGCATTACTAACAGCAGTTAAAGTTTATATTTCTGAAGGATTTCTCCTTGATGCTCTCTGTGTTTTTTTTTTTTCCTGGCCTTCACAAGCATTATTTCCCCTAGACCCAAACTCAATTACAAAAAATGTTTGTTTGACATTAAAAAAAAAGTAGCAGCATTATGAAATAAACAATTTTCAAATGTTATACAACCTGCAGGCATTAAGGAGGGCTGTGGCCCTACCTAATCTCTCAAATAACAAGGATAAAACCATCACAAAGTGTTATCGTCAGAAGGAATTTAAAACCTGACACATATTGAATATATCAAGGGATTTTAGAGGATTCTTACCAAATAGATCACCATCACTAAGGTCCTCAAGAAACTTTCTAAAAATGAGTTTTTGCTCCACACATGCATAGAATTCCAGGAAGCTACAAACCATTCTTTTAGAATAAACAAATATTTGAAAATAAATGATTGCTAATTAGCATATCTTGAGTATTTATTGTGTGCCAGGCACAGTTCCAAGTGCTTTACATGTGTTAATCCACTTAGTCCTTCTGAGAATTGAACTGACTCTTCTCAGAGGGCCATATAGCTCATCAGAGATGATCTGGGTCCGGATTGCTGTTTAGCGCAGGTGATACTACATTAACTAAAGAATGTGCAGTGGGTCAGAGACACTGTTCCCTCCTTCCCTTCCTGTGTGGGGGTAGCACTACCTCAATGTGAACTGCTCACATTCCTGCCTGATTATAGACTGCATTCCCCTGATTTGGGCTTGCCTGGTAACTCAGACAGTAAACTGTCTACCTGCAAGGCAGGAGACCCAGGTTCAATCCTTGGATGGGGAAGACCCCCTGGAAAAGGGAATCCCTTGTCTGGTTTACAGATACACACGTGGCCTTATGACCCTGTGCCAACCAATGAGATACAAAAGGAAGTGATGCTTGGGAATCCCTGGAAGACTGTTTACAGGGAGGTGATCTGACTGTGAGGCGTCTCTCTGTCCATCTGCTTGTCCTCCTTCAGGCTGGTAAGGTAGATAAGAAAGTTGGTGCAGTCACACGATAGCAGGACTTTAAGGTTGAAGCCACGTGCTGTGATGGTGGCATACCAAGTAGCCTCCATCCAGCTTTGGTCTATATCTAGACTTTTATTTTTAAGACATTTTAAAAAAATGTCTTAGAGAGGCCTTTTATAATAGCCTCTGTTTTTGAGGATCTCACTTAACCTTAGTTTCCTTAACTTCCCCCCTAATTTTGTCGGTAATGAGTTCATCTCTTGCTGTCTCTTTCCATCCAATCTCTTCAACTGTCTTCCTCCCCATCCTTCTCCACCTCCCTCTGTAAGAAGAAAAATTAGGAATGCACATGGAAGATAATATGCAATTTTGAATGAAAATATGGTAACTGTATTTGCATGATAGAATTGTGGGTGATTTCAGTACTACTCTACCACTAATACATTCCAAAGTGACATATTTTGTTTCTCAGTAAAACATAATGATAAGTTATGCATTTATAATAGTGTCTAAAAGTCATTGTTAGCTATGTTATATTTATTCATAATCGTTTTTGTTTTTTTCTTAACCACAGAAGTTTTCCTTATCACTGAAATGTTCAGAGGTTACCGTTATTGTGTGGCCTGGACAAGCAAACCCATTTTAGTATCAGGGCAGTGTAAATAGAATTAGAAAGTTAAATATATTTTTAAGTCATATAATTCATTTTAATCCCCCCAAACAAGGATTTGGGGATTGTCTGCAGGTTTGTATTATCCATAAGGGTTAACTACTCCATGCAGGACTTGTATGTTAATTGAAAATTAGCAATTGGCTCATGTAATCCTAGAAGTACAATACCTAAAATCACTTTCAGTTGTAAGAAAATCAAATGCGTGTGAGAAGGAACACCATGGCATGACATGGCAGCCGCTCTCTGTTACTTATACCTGTGAATTTGTGCAGAGGGAGCAGCCCTTAAAATTTCTAAGTATCTTCTTTCAGTGGAACTTTCATTCTCAGAGCCTTTAAGTATTTTATAAATTTGGGAATTAAAAGTAAGTCCTTTCTAGGTTTTCCAGTTCTAAAAACAAACAAACAAACAAACAAAAAAGAGGCTGACTGAGGAAACCTATTGGTTAAACAGAGCTAAGCGATTTGAAAGGTCTTTTCTTAACACATTTTCATTTTATAAGGCAACATGTAGTTCCAAATATAGAAGAGATCATTTAATTTTTCTTTCAATGTTAACATAATGAAGATTCTAGTAGAGAGTTCTGCTGAGAAAACTAGGAAAGGGGGAATGTGATTTGTGTCTGTTTCTTAAAATAGAAACATTCTTGCTGTTGCTGCTGCTGCTAAGTCCTTTCAGTCCTGTCGGACTCAGTGCGACCCCAGAGACAGCAGCCCACCAGGCTCTGCCGTCCTTGGGATTCTCCAGGCAAGAACACTGGACTGGGTTGCCATTTCCTTCTCCAATGCATGAAAGTGAAAAGTGAAAGTGAAGTCACTCAGTCATGTCCGACTCTTAGTGACCCCATGGACTGCAGCCTACCAGGCTGCTCTGTCCATGGGATTTTCCAGGCAAGAGTACTGGAGTGGGTAGAAACATTCCTAGCAATGGTAAAATAAAATGCCCCTTCATTTCTCAACTTGTGAAGTTTGGGCAAAGCATGCTCCATCATCAATTGCTTTGGGAAAATTACATATATTCTGATTGCATCATGTATCTGTATGTATTAAATCATTGTGCAACAAGGATCTATTAATGTAAGAGGAAAATAAAGCATTTTCCTGGCTGTGTAGCTTTCTTCAAGCTCTCACTGCTGCTTTTGCTTTGAGAGTGGCCTGTCAGGTATTGGAGCTTCATTACCCCAGGATTTCAGCTCTTCTCCTTTAACCCTTTTAGGCCACCTGATTTTCTCAGAACGTTTTGTTCTACTATCAGTGGCATAGCTGGCAGTTTTGATTTCAGAGAGAACATAACGGATAAAGATGACTATCAAGAAATATAATTAAGTGATGTTGTGTGAATTGTAAATTGTGTTGTCTCCTGTAGGTGGTTCAGATGTTTGTTGTCTGCTTCACTGTCTCCCTTTTTTTCCTTTCTTGCTCCTTTTTTTCTTACAATATTAAGAGCCAGTTCAGTGATTTCCTTATCTAAGGAGACCAGCTGTTTCCTGGAGGTTGAATCTAGTCTCTCCTTTCTAAATCAATGTCTGTCATAGGGAGACAGAAATATGTGTATGACTTACAAGATTTGTCTTCATAATGATGAATGTTTAGTTAGAACATCGATTATAAAAATAGAAACCAGACTCCGAAAAGCAATTTAAAGCTATGGTATCTGTTGGTTATGATCATTAAAAGCTAATGAGTATACTTCTTTGGTGTAGTTAATCTTTCCACAGTCTAACAACAAGTTAATGTGGGAAAGATTACATTTTCGTGTATGATAAACATTTTGCTGATTAGTCCCCAAATTATATGCTAACTATTTAGCCCATTATTTAAATGCAGCATAGAATAGAATCAGCTTCTTAACTAACAATCATTTGGAAAGTAATCCAGTCTCAGGCAGATTTGAAAGAACATTTATGTGTTCTATGCTTGAAGATACATTACATGTGATTACAGTTTTAAATTGTTGCTGGAACAGTTGTTTTCAGAGAGATCAAAGGTTGGTTTTATGCATACAACTTACTGCAGTTGGTTTATAATTATTTATCAAATGTCTGACAAGGCTAATGAGCTTTGTCTACATTTTCTATCCATCTTACTAGAGTTTTATTCTCTCTGTTTTTGAAGACTATAAATATGCACAAAACTACAGCCGGCAGAATTTTCTCTAAATTGGAGGAGTTTGTCATAAAGCAAATGGCTTTGTAAAACACCTTAAGCTTAAGTATGAAACACCTAAAATTCAAAAATTTCACATCATTTGTAGTTTGAATTGACAAGCACAGGTTTTTAGATCTGGGAGGTAGATCTAGAGATTAATTTATACTTTATACTATTTATACTTTTAAAAGAAAATATTGAAGAAAAAATTCAATTGGAAAGTTATTCTCAGTAAAGCATTTAATTAAAAATTTGTGGTGCTAATTAGAGGAGTCTCTATATAAATTTATAGGTATGGCATAAACCCACATAGCTGACTCTGTTGCGTAAGTGATAGAAAATGTAAACTGGCTTTCACAATGAGGGAGATCTTTTGGCTTCTGTAACTGGATCATCCAAAGATACTCCAGGTTTCAGGGTTGGTGTGATTCAGCTGTTCATGGATGTCGTAGAGGTCTTTGTTCTTTCCCATCTTTACTTCTTGTCAGCTTCATTGTTGGGCTGATTCTCCCATTTTGCCTTTGAAGTTTTCGTCTTCACATCTACATATCTTACCAACCAGATCAAAAGAGAAAATTATGGCTTTTTCAGATGAACAGATCACTTTTTTTTCCTTAGAAGCCTCTAGAAAATTGCTGGTCATATTTAAATCAGACCAATACCTCTAATGAGAATCATGCCACAGGTTGAATGACACAGGGTTAAGTTTACTTGAGTAGTAGCCAAGGATATGGGTTCCCTCATAGTCAGATGATAAAGAATCTTCTAGCAGTGTAGGAGAACCAGTTCAGTCTGGTTCAGTCCCTGGGTTGGAAAGATCTCCTGGAGAAGGAATTGGCAACCTACTCCAGTGTTCTTGTCTGGAGGATTCCATGGACAGAGGAGCCTGGTGGGCTGCTGTCCATGGGGTTGCAGAGGGTTGGATACTGCTGAGCAACTAACACTTATCAAGGATGTGGGTAAAACCATAAGTTTAATTATGGGTTAAACTGACTGGGTTAAATCATAAGGGATGATGCCTTGTGTTGGAGAAAGACCTGTGCTTACTTCTCCAATCTCCACCACTGCTCCATATTGACAGGGCAAACAGCCATAACTTCTGTTACTGTCTATGAATCTTTTAGCAATCATAGGAATAATTTCTGCTTATTATAGAAAAATTGAAAAATGTCTTCAAGAATAATAATAAAAAAATCACTCATACTCTCACTTTTAGAGATGACAACTAGTCATATGTTAACTAACCAAGAACACTTGTGTATCTTCTTTTAATCATTTTAAAAGATGCAGAAATAAGATTGTATGCATGCATGCAAAGTCACCTCAGTTGTGTCTGAATCTATGTGACCCTATGGACTGTAGCCCACCAGTCCCCTCTGTCTGTGTAATTCCCCAGGCAAGAATACTAGAGTGGGTCACCATGTCCTCCCCCAGGGAATCTTCCAGATTCAGGGATTGAACCCACCTTCTCTTATGGGTCTTGCATTGGCAGGCAGGTTCTTTATCTCTAGTGTCATCTGGGAAGTCCACAATTATCTTCTTTTAATTGTTTTAAAAGATGCAGTATTAAGATTGCAGCATATCTGTGTCTGTCTGCCTATCTATTTATGTATCTATCTTCAGTTTTGTATCCTATTTTACACTTCAACCTAATGCTGTTGGAAACTTTCCCAATCACATTTAGAACTTTGATTTTTCATGGTTAGCTAAACAGAACTATTGGGGGAGATAGTAAACAGTTACAGGAAATGCCTTGTTTCTCACCATGTTTCTAAACCTTTGCCGTGTCTTTTTGCATTGTTGGGCTGAAAAGTTCATCGCATGGTTCTAAAAAATTCCTCAAGTTTCTAAGACTTGCAGTGGAGGAGGACTGCAATCAATAGAAGTATAGAAGCTATCTAGAGAAGGAAATGGCTATCCACTCCAGTATTCTTGCCTGGAAAATCCCAAGGACAGAGGAGCTTGATGGGGTCCATGGGGTCACAAAGAATTGGACAAAGAGTTGGATACAACTGAGGAATTAATACAGAGAGAAGCTGTCAGTTGCTCAAAGAGGCCTTCTCTGGAATAAGGCAGATAAATATTGAACAAAGAAATCACAAGAACTGATCAGGCATGAGGACACTGAGGTTTTAGTTCAGTCTCTACAACTATCTGATGTGTGAGTTGAGAAAACATTGTAAATGCTATATGCCTTTATTTCCTTATTCCTCAAGTGGATTAAGAACTCTCAATTACCTTCTCAGAATAAAACAATATAAAAAGTTTAACTATGAGAGTCATAGCTGATTTCCTAATATATGTCTCAGTGTCAGCGTCATTATTTCATTGTAAAATTTTGTATTATTTTATTTTCTTGTGAAGTGTTGGGATTGGTAGAGCAGATATTACTAACCCCATTTGACAGATGAGAGAGCTTAGCATCCAAATAATATGATTAACATTAGAATTGCTCTGTTTATTTAAAGTATCTCCATTAAGTAATGAGGATGTCCATGATGGTTTGCAATCGTGGTGATGATAGCTGTCAAGAGAGGTTAAGCAACTAAGAACTAAACTACCACGAATAACATTTGTAGCCTCTATTTTTAAAAACTGGACTTAATCATTCAGTTTTCTGTGTTCTAGTTGAATTGGTTGAAAATTGCTTAAAATATTTTTATTCTAACTTTCTAAAGTAGCACATATTCAGTAAAGACAACTTAGAAAATACAGGGAAGAAAAACTAAGTAGAAAATTATCACTCTAATTCTGCGAGCAAAATAGAAAACCAATGGTAGGAATCCCTTGGAGGTCCAGTGGTTTGGACTCAGCACTTACACTGCCAGGGCCCTGGTGGGATCCCTGATCAGGGAACTGAGGTTGTGCAAGCTACAAGAGAAGACCAAAAAAAAAAAGAGAAGAAAAGAAAACCAGTGATGACTGGCCCTTCAAGTTAAAGGTAACTTTATATGACAATAACTAATAACATTATGAAGTGCTAACTCTGACAACATTACCTTAAGTGCTTTAAAGATATTAAATATACCACTCACAATTACTGCTAACAGCTTACAGATCAAGTTCTAATATGTTATCTCTATTTTATATATGAAGAAACTAACACCCAGAAAGATTAAATCATTTGCCCTAGGTCCTATATCTTTGGACTTAGGCCAGCTGGCTCTAGAGTCTGCATTCTTAATTTCTGTTCTGTTTGGCTCCCCCTGCAATGCACCAGGGATGCCTAAAATCTGATTCGGGATACAGATCTAAATCCTGAAAGCATTCTTTGGACCATCTCATTAGCATGTTTGGCTTTCTAAGGAGTGTTAAACAAACTTGCAGCTGGAAGCACAAACTGGAACAGCTGGAAAGTCAATTGTAGAGAGAGCTGAAATCCCATAACCTAGGCTACTCATTCACTGCAGGGAGCTTATGGGGTTCAGAGTACATCTGGTCTACCTGTCTCTCCTCAGGGAATGGTCAAGGTGACAAGACAGGAATGTTTTAGAGGATTTCCTTTCTGTAGAGTCCACTAATGATGTTGCTTTTAGTTGGTTTTCACTTTCTGAATGGTTGCAATGACAAATGAGATTTTCCTTACAAACAGCTATTGAAAAGCTAAAAAATAACTTCAATTAAAAAAATTGTATTTCTTAAATTTTACAAAGTAAACACATATTATGACTTTTTTATAACCAGAAAACAAAACCTAGGACTCTATTTCCTAGGAGGGACTATGGCAGATCTTGGAGTCAGACTACCTGTCTAATGAATAATCATATATATATATAAACTCTGCTGTTAGATTATCAGATCAGTGGAAACAAAGATATTGTTCATTATTTTTTCTTTATGGAACAGGACTGGCACCTAGGCTCTCAGTGATTATTGATTAAAAGAGGGAATAAATATTTCTGAATTAACATGAACGAAATTCTGTTATATATTAATTGAAAAAAAAATTCTAGAACTTTCTTTACCATTCTTTGCTTGCCTTTTCTTATCTTCCAGTTTTAGTTTCTCCCAGAGCATTTTCTGATCAATCTGCCTGGGGCAGGACCATTCAGTATTCTCTTTCCCAGCTCTGTGCTTGTTTCTTTCCTTGGGTTGATCCCAATTTATATTTCTTTAATTTACATGTTAACCTGAAGCTGATGCTTTTCTCTTTCTTCCCTTCACCACAGTATGTGGTACCAAAAGGTACAAACTATGTCTTGTCTGTTCATCCTTACAACCCCAGCAGCCAAACACATAGTGAAAGTGAACGTGACACTCAGTCCTGTCCGACTCTTTGCGACTCCATGGACTACACAGTCCATGGAATTCTCTAGGCCAGCATACTGGAGTGGGTAGTCTTTCCCTTCTCCAAAACACATAGTAGGCACTCAATAAATATTTGCTGAATGAAAGGGTATAAAATTAATATGGAAGGAGTCACTATGCTCTTAACAGTGGTTTCCTCTAAAGTTTGGAGACACTACAGGAGCTGGGTGAATCTCTTATTTTTTACTCTACTTTCTAAATGGTGATTTTAAAACAGTCTGAATCACATTTGTCACTAAAACATAGAACTGTGCCAGGATACTCAGATTTGACTAGAAAGGAATCAGTGTTCATTCATCTCTCTTTGTCATGACCATCTCCCTCAGTGGAGTTTCAGTGAAGGACAGCAACAGAGAGAGGTTTCTGGGTCATCATCCTTCTCCCTCTGTGGGAAGAACCTTTCAGGATTGTGAAAGAAAGTGAAAGTCTAGATCCATTCTTTACCTAGGATCTCTGTTTCCTTTAAGCATGTTACTTGATTATATATTTTGCTAACCTTCATCTTCAGTTGCTCAGTCATGTCAGACTCTTTTGTGAACCCACAGACTGTAGCCCACCAGGTTCCTCTGTCCATGGGACTCTCCAGGCAAGAATACTGGAGTGGGTGGCCATTTCCTTCTCCAGTTTCACTAATGAGTTTATTTAAAATGCATTTTCTAAGACCCTCTTCAGGAGTGTTGAAGTGTGGCCACAGGTGGCTGGGAAGATTATTCACTTATGGT
Source organism: Cephalophus harveyi (assembly GCA_006410635.1). Classification (NCBI taxonomy): domain Eukaryota; kingdom Metazoa; phylum Chordata; class Mammalia; order Artiodactyla; family Bovidae; genus Cephalophus; species Cephalophus harveyi. Next base: position 162,025 of record SJYT01057924.1, on the reverse strand, counting down.
GATGAGTGGGGACACATAATGCGTGGGAAGACAGTCTTAGTAAATTAGTACATAGCAACATAGGCTTTAAGAGAGAGTTGCTTCCATCCTTGTCTGATGAACAGGTGCTGAAATTACAGATGGGACAAACATATACTGGAGATGTGACAGTACTTCCAAAATGATGACAAAATGTTACCCCAAATTTCAGCAACCAAAATCCTTTCATGATTCAGATTTGAAGCTAAGTTTATACATTCTATGTAAACCATCTTTCTACTAAACATCTGCTGTTCCTTCCATAAAGGCACCCTGAAATTGCCATTGGGTGATGATGACTTGATTGGCAAAATATTTACCTCAGACACACGAGGTTTGGCTTTGGAAACCTGGATATCCAGTGGGCAACGATAAGGGAATGGAAGAGAGACTTCCTTGCAGGTCCGGTGGTTAAGACTCCATTCTTCCAATGCAGGGTGCATGGGTTGAGTCGCTGGTTGGGGAACTGAGATCCCATGTGCAGCTTGATGTTGCCAAAAATAAATACATAAATAAAATAGCTAAGTTCTTAAAGAAAAAAAAACTTAACAACAACAACAAAAAAGAATGGAAGAGAAAGCTTCAACTCCCCCCCACACCACCAATATACACACATGCATGCACACATACAATGACATTCTATCACTGTGGCTTGCACAAGACAAACACTACCCTCCCTCTCAATCTATTTCTCAGCCTCAACACCATCGACATTTGGGGCTGGAAATTCTTTGTTGTGGGAGACTCTCATTTGCATTCATAAGATATTTAGCAGAATCTTTGGCCTCTACCACTAGATACCAGTAGCACCACCCCCTCCTATTGTGACAACCAAAAATATCTCCAGACATTGCTAAATATCTCCTGGAGAGCAAAGTCACCCCTGGTTGACAATTATTGCTCTAAACCACGGTTTTCTAATGATGAGAACAGTTATTAGTATTATGCCTCCATTTGTCTAGCACTTCATAGTGTGCAAAGCCCTAAGAATATGTTTCAGAAAATCAATTTTATTGCCACCAGGGAAAGCAGTATGAAAAAGTGGTTGACCGTGTCTTACAGTGATCTTCCACCAGCTCTTATCAGAAGAAATTGTTGGCCAGTGGGAGGCTGATGAATGGAACTTTCTTCTTGGTTTTAGTTCCTTTGATGCCACCTGCAGTTTGGAATCCTGGGGCAAGTTTTTTGTTCATTTTCCCTTCTCTTTAGAAAATGTCAAAAGAAATGCTGGCTGAAAGAGCAAGTCATAACTTAAATTATTAACTATATTTCATTAGCTTATCTCTTATGTTCCTATTCTTCAGGGGCTTGGGGAAAAGTGTGAAGGAAAGTCAATGAAATCTCACCCTTATCCGACACTCAAAAGTCTTTAATCCATTCTTTAAGAGAAAACCTAAAAGGTGGCTTAAATACATTCCGCAGGTAGAGTGTTGCTAGGTGCGTGAAATAACCTTTAGGTCTTTAACATTGTGCGACTGTTCCATTCAGTGGCTGTCTCAGCTTTGTGCAGGGGGCTTTTGAACCTTTAGTTATTGATTATTTTTTCTTATATGTGATGCTGTTGTCCAACAATATTATCTCTTGTCTGTCTCTGTTTATGTCCATCTGTCTCCCTCTCACTCTTTGTCTTTCTTTCTCTCAGTGGTATCCGAGGCCTCAGCATCAAGGTGTTATAGGAAGAGAGAGGTCTTTGGAGCCAGATAAGACTGAATTTAAATCTTGGTTTCAACCATTCTAAAGTTGTGACATAGGGCAAAATTTCTAGCTTCTCAGTATTTCAATAGTCTAGAGTTCATGTGTCACGAGAATAAGAGCTATTCTGTCAAGACTTAGTTATTCTTAGTTATGAGTAACATATAGCCTTACTCAAGTTAACCTAAGGAAAAAGGAAATTTGTTTGGCCAATATGAAGAACAAAGTCTGTGAGTAGAGCTGGCTGCTTTCAGGAAAGGTTTGATCTAGGTCTCAAATATTCTCACAAAGGTTTATTTCTCATTGTTCTTTTACTGACTGAATGTATTCTCAGGTCCATAGAGTGACTCGCCTGTCTACCTCACTTCCGTTTAACACCTGACCTGTGTAAGAGAGTTTGCACCTCAGTATATTAGGCAAAAGTTCTGGGGTTATCTTGATGTCATTGATTAGCCCCAGTTGATGAAGAGTCCAGATGAACCAGTAACAGTGGTAAGGGGGTAGGACTGCACTAACTGGCTTAATCTGAAGTACATGGTGAAAGAACTGGAAAGCGTGGTTCTTCTAAGTCAAAATCAAGGGCAAACCATAAAAAAGGGACTGGATGCTGAGCAGAGAAATAAAACATAAATTAAACACACAAAAATCACAACATAAACCTAAACTCCTAAGTCCACTAATGCTACCATGAAATATACATTAAATTGTGTCATGTGCAAATGCCTTTTGGGATAATTTTCTTCTACTCCAGAATTTGGAAAAGGCAAGATGTTATTTCATTCATTTTAATATGTTTTTATATGTCTTGTGTGTAGGTGGATGTGTGTGTGTGTTTAATGAACAGGGAGGCCTGGCGTGCTGCGATTCATGGGGTCGCAAAGAGTCGGACACGACTGAGCGACTGAACTGAACTGAACTGAACTGAAACTCTCAAATTATTTATTTTTGAGAAAGGTATTTTCAAAATGGTCTCATGTGTCACGCCTAGAAGAAACAAAAGGTTATACTATGAACACTGTATCTCCTCTTTTTGTTCCTCACCCACCTACTTGTCTTCCTCAAGGGCACCCAAGTCTCAGCAGTTTCTTGTATGAAAGTGAAAGTCACTCAATGGCATCCAACTGTTTGTGACCCCATGGAATATAGAGTTCATGGAATTCTCCAGGCCAGAATACTGGAATGGGTAGCCTTTCCCTTCTCCAGCAGATCTTCCCAACCCAGGAATCTAACCAAAGTCTCCTGCATTGCAGGTGGATTCTTTACCAGCTGAGCTACCACAGAAGCACAGTTTCTTGTATGGACCTCGAGAAATAGTTCATGCCTATACACATAGAGGGGGCTTCCTAGGTGGCTCAGTGAGTAAAGAAACTGCCTGCAAAGCAGGAGACGTGGGTTTGATTCCTGGGTCGGGAAGATCCCCTGAAGGATATGGCAACCCACACCAGTATTCCTTCCTGGAGAATCCCCATGGACAGAGGAGCCCAGCAGGCTACAGTCCAAAGGATCACAAACGTCAGACACAACTGAAGCAACTGAGCACACACACACACACGCACGAATAGAGACTTTTTATCTCCCCTTCCCCCGGAAGCACTCTTCCCCACTTTTCTCCTCCCCAATTCTTCCTTCTTCTTCTACACAAAATAGTAGCATATTCTGCATATTCTACTGCCTCATATATTTTTCACGTTAAAAATATATCTTAGGAATGTATCTATATGTTAATGGCTTTTTCATGCTTTTGCATACTATATAATTAATTTTTTTTTCAACAATAGGTGCTTATTATATGCCAGGTTGGAGAAGTAAATGGCAACCCACTCCAGTGTTCTTGCCTGGAGAATCCCAGGGACAGAGGAGCCTGATGGGCCACTGTCTATGGGGTCGCACAGAGTTGGACACACCTGAAGCGACTCAGCAGCAGCAGCAGCAGCAGATGCCAGGTCATCTGTGAACAAAACAGAGAACAAATTGGGCCCAAATATCTGACCTTATTCTATTGAGTGCAGACAATTAAGAAATAAAAAGAGCAAAGTATGTACAATGGTAGAAGATGATAAATGCTGTGGAGAAGAACAAAGCAAGCAAGTGAGATATAAAATGAAAATTCAAATGTTTATTTTTTTAATTTAAATTTATTTATTTTAATTGGAGGCTAATCACTTTACAATCTTGTATTGGTTTTGCCATACATCAGCATGAATTCACCACAGGTGTACACATGTTCCCCATCCTGAACCCCCCTCCCACCTCCCTCCCTGTACCACCCCTCTGGGTCATCCCAGTGCACCAGCCCCAAGCATCCTGTATCCTGCATCGAACCTGGACTGGCGATTCGTTTCTTATATGATATTATACATGTTTCAATGCCATTCTCCCAAATCATCCCACTCTCTCCCTAGTGAAAGTGAAAGTCGCTCAGTTGTGTCCAACTCTTTGTGACCCCATGGACTACACAGTCCATGGAATTCTTCAGGCCAGAATACTGGAGTGGGTAGCCTTTCCCTTCTCCAGAGCATTTTCCCAACCCAGGAATAGAACCAGAGTCTCTTGCATTGCAGGCGGATTCTTTACCAGCTGAGCTACCAGGGAAGCCCTGAAAGCCCTCTCTAAAGTGACATTTGAAAAAAAGAAGAAGGCAGCGAGGGAGAGAACCATACAGTACTTGTGCTGAAAATTTCCCAGGCAGAGGAGACGGCAGGTACAAAGGGCTTGAAGAAGAGTGTCCGTGGTATGTTTGAGAAAAAACTGAGGCCAGTATGGATTGAGTAGTGAGCAAGAGAGTGTGATAGGTGATGGTGCCTGGGAGCCAGTGTAGGAAATTGTGAATGGCCTGCAGCAGTTACGATGACTCGTCCTTTACTTTGCATGCAGTGAAGAAACACTAGATGGTCATCAGTAGAGGAATAATGTGATTTCATGTCCTTTTAAATGCCATCCTTGTGGTCAACAAGTGAAGAATAGACTAGGGTGGGAAAGGGCAAGAATGGAAGCAAGGAAACTATATTTATATCTTGTCTAATATTTTCTGTTTTATTAAGAATGTTCTCAAGAATATATATTGAATTTTATCATGCACTTACTTTAACATGTTTGGTAATAAATATGATTTTTTTCCTTAGATCTATCTACTATCACTATAGTATAGTGAATTATATCAATAAATTTCCAAGTAAACAATCAATCTTGCATTCTTGAAATAAACCCTGCTTGATCATATTATATTTCTTTTAGCATGCTTACTGTTGCATAATAATGTTTTATATGAGATTCATTTGTTAGTTTTCATAAATTTGACTGGTTGAAAGTTTTCTTTCTGAGCAATGTTTTTGGGGGTCTGCAATGGCACCCAACTCCAGTACTCTTGCCTGGAAAATCCCATGGGCGGAGGAGCCTGGTATGCTGCAGTCCATGGGGTCGCTAAGAGTCAGACATGACTGAGAGACTTCACTTTCACTTTTCACTTCCATGTATTGGAGAGGGAAATGGCAACCCACTCCAGTGTTCTTGCCTGGAGAATCCCAGGGACGGGGGAGACTGGTGGGCTGCCGTCTATGGGGTCACACAGAGTCAGACACGACTGAAGTGACTTAGCAGCAGCAGCAGCATTGATGTTTTTATTACTGCAGAAAAAAAAAAAATTGGAAGCTTTCTTCTCTTTTCTGTAGTCTGCAAAAATTTGAAATAGAATGAGAATTAGCTGTTCTTTAAAAGTTTGTTAGGAGTTTTTCTGTGAATCAGTTAAGCCTTGGGACTTTTTTGGAGGGGGTAGAGAGATGAAGCTATTTTATACATTTCTTTATTTCTTCTATAGTAGTTGATCATTTAGATTATATCTCTCTTCTGAAGTCAGTTTTACATTGTCATATCTTCATCTCAACCAGATTTTGAAATTAATTTGGAAAAATTGTCAGTCAAAGCCATTTGATATGATTTCTTAAATTTCTTCTCTGTTTACAATTATTTATTTTCTGTATTTATGTTCTCTCCTTTCTTGATTATATTACTTAATAGTTTATCCATTTTACTGTATGTGGACATGTTGTTGTTGCATTATTTTTAAAAACTATTTTTTAGATTTGTTAGCTCTCCATATGTTCTATATGCTAATTAAATAACTTTATTTTAATGTTTACTCATCTTCTGATTCCTTATGTTTACCTTATTAATCTCTAATTTCGTGAGTTGGATTCTTAATTCATTCTTCTTGTTTATTCATATGAGTATTTAAATATGACTTCACTGATGATTCCTGCTTTAACTGAATCATGTGGTTCTTATATGTAGGGTTTTATTGTCAGTTTTCAGACATTTTGCAATTTTGCTTTATGAATATTCTTTTTGACCTATAGGTGTTTGAGAGAGTGCTTTTAAATTTTCAAGTGGTTTTTGTTTTCTGATTTGTTCTGTTGCATTGAGGTCAAGTATTAATAATATTTTCAGTACTGCTTCTTCTTGGAGTTTCTTGATGTTTACTTTGAGGCTTAAATATGTCTTTCTCTAATGACTATTCATTTGATATCTAATAATAAAAATAATCAGTTTTCAAGTTATAGGATTTAATATATATCCATTTTAGCCACCATATTAATTTTTAGGCCTCTTTATGTATAATGTTTGTACTTATGTTATGGACTAAAGTGAAGTAACTGTATTTCTTATTATACCACTTGTAGTTTTTGCTTTAGAAATAGTGATATATTTGGTAAGGAGACACTGAGAGCTTCTTTGTGGATTGTACCCTTTCACATTATAAAGAGCTTATTTGTCTTAGTTAACACTATGTGCTGAAGCAAACGTTGGTCTGAGATTAGGATCACAGTTCTGGTTTCTTTTTGTTTTTATGATACTTGCTATGCATTTGCCTATCTTTTTGTTCTCAACTCTTCTGAATCTCTCTGTATTACCCATCTTTTACACAGCACACAATGGAGTTTTCTCTGTAATACTAGCACACATCTTTTTCTTCCAATAGTTGAGATTAGACCATTAACATTTAATGATATGATAAATACGTTTGATCTTAGTTAGGTTTGTTACTTTATGTTTGATTTCTGTTTAATTACTTTCAAATACTTTTACTATGTAGCTTATTTTTATTGTTTTATATGTGTATGTTTTTTCTGATAAATTTGAAGATTTATGGATTTTTTGTACTTGCTCATTGTTTCAAAAGTTTTCATAATTTCCTTTATCCTCCACTTCTTTTGCATGATCTATTAATTCTCTACCTTGAGTAACAATCTTCCCCATCTTTCCTTCTTCTTTCTTGCTGCTCAGTTTTAGAAGATAATCCTGCCTTTATTATATATATATTTTAGTATTAAACCTCCACCAATTTATTTTTTCCATTCAATTTCCTAGTTTTATTATTTTAAACTTTCTATTTTATATTGGACTAAGCCTCTTGAGAAACCTGTATGCAGGTCAGGAAGCAACAGTTAGAACTCGACATGGAACAACAGACTGGTTCCAAATAGGAAAAAGAGTACATCAAGGCTGTATATTGTCACCCTGCTTATTTAACTTATATGCAGAGTACATCATGAGAAACGCTGGGTTGGGGAAACACAAGCTGGAATCAAGATTGCTGGGAGAAATATCAATAACCTCAGCTATGCAGATGACACTACCCTTATGAAAGTGAAAGAGGAGAGTGAAAAGTTTGGCTTAAAGCTCAACATTCAGAAAACTAAGATCATGGCATCGGGTCCCATCACTTCATGGCAAATAGATGGGGAAACAGTGGAAACAGTGTCAGACTTTATTTTTGGGGGCTCCAAAATCACTGCAGATGGTGATTGCAGCCATGGAATTAAAAGCTGCTTACTCCTAGGAAGGAAAGTTATGATCAACCTAGACGGCATATTTAAAAGCAGAGACATTACTTTGCCAACAAAGGTCCATCTAGTCAAGGCTATGGTTTTTCCAGTGGTCATATGTGGATGTGAGAGTTGAACTGTGAAGAAAGCTGAGCGCCGAAGAATTGATGCTTTTGAACTGTTGTGTTGGAGAAGACTCTTGAGAGTCCCTTGGACTGCAAGGAGATCCAACCAGTCCATCCTAAAGGAGATCAGTCCTGGGTGTTCTTTGGAGGGACTGATGTTGAAGCTGAAAGTCCAATACTTTGGCCACCTGATGTGAAGAGCTGACTCATTTGAAAAGACCCTGATGCTGGGAAAGATTGAGGGCAGGAGGAGAAAGGGACAGCAGAGGGTGAGATGGTTGGATGGCATCACCAACTACATGGACATGGGTTTGGGTGGACTCCTGGTGTTGGTGATGGACAGGAAGACCTGGAGTGCTATGGTTTATGCGGTCGCAAAGAGTCGGACACGACTGAATGACTGAACTGAACTAAAGTTGACTAACAATGTTATGTTAGTTGCCTTTTTATAACCACCTTTTTGCATTAAACTTTTACTTTTTCCCATGATGTCTCAGCTTTAATTGATTGACTTCCATCTATTTTGAGAAAAACACTGTGCTTAAGTTTTTTTTATCTTCTATCTTCTCCAAGCTGTTGTTAGTTATAACATTTCTAATGTTTCATGTTTATATCACTATAATCTCTTATATCGGAGAAGGCAATGGCAACCTACTCCAGTATTCTTGCCTGGAGAATCCCATGGACGGAGGAGCCTGGTAAGCTGCAGTCCCTGGGGTTGCACAGAGTCGGACATGCCTGACATGACTTAGCAGCAGCAGCATTCTCTTATGTAAACACAATCTTCGTACTTGTTTTAATCTTAATCCTGCTGTTGCTAAGTCACTTTAGTCGTGTCCGACTCTGTGCGACCCCATAGACAGCAGCCCACCCAGGCTCCCGCGTCCCTGGGGTTCTCCAGGCAAGAACACTGGAGTGGGTTGCCATTTCCTTCTCCAGTGCATAAAAGTGAAAAGTGAAAGTGAAGTCGCTCAGTTGTGTCCGACTCTTCACGACCCCATGGACTGCAGCCTACCATGCTGCTCCGCCCATGGGATTTTTCAGGCAAGAGTACTGGAGTGGAGTGCCATTGCCTTCTCCTGCTGTTAAAGGGATTCAATTTTTGCCAGTGGTCCTTTGCCATAGTTTTTCCCAGCTATTCTGAATTTGCTTAAGTTTACTTTATAGAAGATTCTTTATACATGAAGTTCTTATGTGAAATAGTCTCTGAATTACTTAATGTTTTAAACTGTTGATTATCTTTTTATGTCTAAATGGCATTTGGCTGTTGCTGCTGCTGCTGTTAAGTCGCTTTAATCATGTCCGACTCTGTGCGACCCCATAGATGGCAGCTCAACAGGCTCCCACATCCCTGGAATTCTCCAAGCAAGAATACTGGAGTGGATTGCCATTTCCTTCTCCAATGCATGTTGGCTAGCTTCTGATTATAGGGGCTTCCCTGGTAAACAATCCACCTGGGTTTGATCCCTGGGGTGGGAAGATCCCCTGGAGAAAGGAAAATCTACCCACTCCAGTATTCTGGTCTGGAGAATTCCATGGATTATACAGTCCATGGGGTCTCAAAGAGTCAGTCATGACTGAGCAACTTTCACTTTCACTTAGATTACAGGGTGACACTGTTCTTCAGGGTCTTGTAGGTTGTGTATTGGTTTGAAGAAGTCTAAGGTAACCTGATTTTAAAATTTTGTTACTGTTTAAGTTACTCAGCCATTTTGCCATGAGAAACTTTGTATTCTTTATTTTGGTATTCTTTTAATCTATTTATTTCTACTTAGAGGATAATTGCTTTACAACATTGTGTTGATTTCTGCCATACATCAATGTGAATCAGCCATAGGTATACACATGTCCCCTCCTTCCTGAACCCCCATCCCACCTCCCCACCCCGCATCTCACCCTTCTAGGTTGTCACAGAGCACCCAGTTAGCACTCCCTGTGTCAGATTCGAATAGTTCCTTAGTACTAAGTATACCAAGTCATTATATTCTGGGAATACTGTACATTCCCTGTAGGATGATTAAATTCTTTTGTTATTAAAAAATTTTTTTTTCTTTATATCTTTTAACATTTGTCCTATTTCATTACTTCAGTTTTCTTGTTCTGAGACTCCAATTGTGTGCATGTTGGAATTCTTTTTTCTTTTTTGCTTTTCTATTACTGCTTGAGTTCTTTTTTTCTCTGCTTCCTCCTTATCTTTTCCTTTCCCTCTCTCCTCTCCTCTCTCATGCTCATCTTTTCTATCTTTCTTCCTTCTTTCCATTTGATTTTACTCATTTTAAAAATTTCTGTTCTTTGTATCTCTTACTGTATATCAGCAGCGTCTGTACTCCCTCAATATGCCTAATTCATACTCATTTCTTACTTTTAATTTTTTTTCACTGTTTTTGCAGATCTCTGGGAACTCCTATTTCATGTCCAGTTTCCTATTTTCCCCCTGGGGTCCTTTATTACAAGTTATATTCTTGCTTCTTAGAAGTAATTGTCCCCTTAATAGTAGTAGTAACATTTAATTAGTTAGATATTTGTCAAAGTTTTCATCTACTTCACTGAAACCTTTTTTCAAAAATATGTTGGTGAGTGTTCTTCATCTATCACTATGTTTGTGACTCCTTTTCTTAGTTTTTGGGTTTTTTTTTTAATAGTATCTCTGTATATTATCCTTATCTATCCTTTTTGAATTCACCCTGAAGTGGAAAATTTATCATCTTTTGAACCCACCATTTGCAGGAGGTTTCTATGTATGAGCAGGGAAGACCCAAGATCATGCTTTAGCTGAGTAGGAATTTTCTGTTTGACCCAGGTAAATGTGAGGTTTTGTTTAGCCTTACCTCTCCCCAGTTAACAGAAAGAGCCAGCTGAGGGGTGGTTCATGATACAAGCTCTCTTTTCTCCTCACTGCCATAGGTTGCCTCCTGCAACGTTTAGCTTTTCTACACTATTTTTATTTGGCTGAGATTCTTTTGTTTTTCAGAACCAAGTCATATCTGAGAAAACTCCCCACTCCAGATGGTTTGTTATCATTCTTACTGTAATAGAGCAGACATTTATATTTTTAATTTATGTTAGGGAAATAATAATTCAGTAGGTCTCTATGATCTCTGCAGCTGAGGAAACTCCCCTCTTCATTCTTCTGCATATACCTCCACATGATCTATACTGCTATTGGTAGACACTCCATCCATTTTCTGATATAAGGCTTCAACTGTATCCTAAATTCATTAGATATAGAGCTTAAATTTCTTACTCACATTCACCTAATTTCTTTAAGGGAGGAGAATTTCCAACAGGATAAAAGGAAAATATTAACTTTATACCACAATATTAGAACTAGAAATATTTCTGTTTCAGTGGTTTAACCTGAACACTTGATTAAAGTATTTCAGCCATGCTTTTCCATTTTGATCAGAAAAAAATCATGTCTCATGTAACCCAGATTGACAGTAGTGTTTCATTTACCAAACACTTATTCTGACCCCTTTTCTTTCAACAAATTTTAATGATGTATTTGTGATTATTTTTAATAAAGATTAAATAAATAAAACCAATTTATCTTATAAAATTGATATTTTAGCCTTTATGTTAAAAGTAGAAAATAATGGTCCCCAAGATCTTATATGCAGAGTACATCATGAGAAACGCTGGACTGGAGGAAGCACGAGCTGGAATCAAGATTGCCAGGAGAAATATCAATAGCCTCAGATATGCAGATGACACCACCCTTATGGCAGAAAGTGAAGAGAAACTAAAAAGCCTCTCTTGATGAAAGTGAAAGAGGAGAGCGAAAAAGTTGGCTTAAAGCTCAACATTCAGAAAACTAAGATCATGGCATCTGGTCCCATCACTTCATGGCAAATAGATGGGGAAACAGTGGAAACAGTGGCTTACTGTATGTTTCTGGGCTCCAAAATCACTGCAGATGGTGATTGCAGCCATGAAATTAAAAAACACTTACTCCTTGGAAGGAAAGTTATTATCAACTTAGACAGCATATTAAAAAGCAGAGACATTACTTTGCCAACAAAGGTCCATCTAGTCAAGGCTATGGTTTTTCTAGTGGCCATGTATGGATGTGAGAGTTGGACTGTGAAGAAAGCTGAGCACCAAAGAATTGATGTTTTTGAACTGTGGTGTTGGAGAAGACTCTTGAGAGTCCGTTGGACTGCAAGGAGATCCAACCGGTCCATCCTAAAGGAGATCAGCCCTGGGTGTTCATTGGTAGGACTGATGTTGAAGCTGAAAGTCCAATACTTTGGCCATCTGATGTGAAGAGCTGACTCATTTGAAAAGACCCTGATGCTGGGAAAGATTGAGGGCAGGAGGAGAAGGGGACGACAGAGGATAAGATGGTTGGATGGCATCACTGCCTAGAGAGACATGGGTTTGGGTGGACTCTGGGAGTTGGTGATAGACAGGGAGGCCTGGTGTGCTGCGGTTCATGAGGTCGCAGAGTCGGACACGGCTCAGCGACTGAACTGAACTGAAGATCTAGAGGACTAAACACCTAATTTTAAATTGTGTTTTTCATTTTCAGTAAAAATAATAATATGACTAGAAATATAGTTCCTTAGAACTGTTAATGTTTGATAACCTACCTGATTTCTGAATCAATTAGTCAAAGAGTGCTTATAGCTGCAAAATACAACCATATTGTTAGAACAACCCCATCAATGTATGAAATTAAATCTAAGCTCACCATAATGATTAATTTAATTAAGAAAGTCTTTCTTAATTGGAGACACTATAATAGAAAATACCCTTAAATTATATGAATTGGAAATAAGGGGAAAACACCTTAAAGGAATTCTAAGAAATTATATCAAAATTATAATAATAAATTCAGAAAGGACAGTCTGTCACTTTCCTATTTCTTTATACTCTTAAATATATTCCCATTCGTTTTAAAATAAAAATCAGAACTCCATGGGCTTCCCTGATGGCTCTGACAATAAAGAATCTACCTGCAGTGCAGGAGATGTGGGCTCAGTGTGTGGGTCAGAAATATCCCCTGGAGAAGGGAATGGCAACCTACTCCAGTATTCTTGTCTGGAGAATCCCATGGACAGAGGAGTCTGGCGGGCTATAGTCCATGGGGTCACAAAAAGTTGGAGATGGCTGGGCAACTAACACTTTCACTTTCAAACATAATCAACCAAACTTTCTCGGGTTTGGCTCTTACCTACATCTCCAGCTCTGTCTTCAATCACGCCTCTAAGTTACCTTTGCTAGAGCAGGAAATCTTGTCTATTTCCCTCACGCTTGGCGTGCATTTTTCTACTCTCGGGCCTTTGCCCTTGTTTTCTCTCTGCTTGTAGAAACTTGCCCATTATCTTTGCTTATTTAACTAATATTCCTCTTCAGATCTCAGCTCAAGGATCTCCTCTTCCAGGGAGCTTTCCCTGGCCTACGGGACTAACTGTCTGCTGTATTTTCTCACAGAATCCATCCTTTTCCTTTGCAATTTTAATGTCTCCTCCACTAGCTATAAGGTCAGTAAACATGGTTGTTTTTGCTCTGTATTTTATTCCTAGTGCTCATCACAGTGACTTTCACATTGTAGGCACTTTATGAATACTTGTTGAAAGAATTAATAATAATGCTTAGCGTTTATTGATTGCTAACTTTGGGTCCATCTAGTCAAGGCTATGGTTTTTCCAGTGGTCATATATGGATGTGACAGTTGGACTGTGAAGAAAGCTGAGCACTGAAGAATTGATGCTTTTGAACTGTGGTGTTGGAGAAGACTCTTGAGAGTCCCTTGGACTGCAAGGAGATCCAACCAGTCCATTCTAAAGAACAGTCCTGGGTGTTCATTGGAAGGACTGATGCTGAAGCTGAAACTCCAATCCTTTGGCCACCTCATGAGAAGAGTTGACTCATTGGAAAAGACCCTGATGCTGGGAGAGATTAAGGGCAGGAGAAGAAGGAGATGACAGAGGATGAGATGGCTGGATGGCATCACCGACTCGATGGACATGAGTTTGAGTGAACTCCAGGAGTTGATGATGGACAGGGAGGCTTGGTGTGCAGCAATTCATGGGGCCACAAAGAGTTGGACATGACTGAGCGACTGAACTGAACTGAACTGAATTTTGGGTCAGACATCTGTGTTATTTTATTGCAGATAGAGATTTTTCTTTTAGAAATTATGAAGTGAAGAAAAAAATAGTAGAAAAGAAGGAAATAAATGAATTTAATTAAATGTCCTTGAGGAAGAATTTTTGATCTTGCAAAGTTTTGCATATTTACTTCTTATGTTGGTTGAATATGAAAGGTACCCAGGAGTCTAGAATTTGCATTGAAGGTATCTAAACTCTTAAGCTTATAAAAATGTTCAAGGAATCTCATGATAGATTTTTAGAAGATATACTTGGCATTTTCTGCTTATAATTGGATTAGGGTTACAAGCCAATCAAATTATCCCACACAATTTTTTGTTGACACCCTTGATCCTATACTAAACCAGAAAGCCTAAGGTAGCAGTGGGGGAGGAATACTTTTTTTTTTTTTTTTTTATGTATTGTAATCTAGGCCTTTGTCTTCTGGAACCTAATAAGAAGTTTGCTTTGGCTTTTGATTTTTAATTTCTCATATTTATTCCACTTTGTGGTGCCTTCTGGATGTTCTCCTGTTCAGTGCTACTTTGAATTTTGAGAGAAGAAAGTGAAGTAGTTGGAGAAGGAAATGGTAACCCACTCCAGTATTCTTGCTTGGAGAATCCCATGGACAAAGGAGCCTGGTGGGCTACAGTCCATAGGATCTCAGAGTCAGACACAACTGAGCAACTAACACATAAGTGAAGTAATTAAGAATTAGAGAAGGTTTAGAGCTAGAAGAGGCTGTAGAAATTATCTGTTTGAGGCTTCTCATTTTACAGATGAAGAAACTGCTACATGGAGAGCATGCATGCCAGAACAGTGATGAGAACTGTAGCTTCCACACTCCATTCTCAACCATACCTGATCATGGAAAAAAAGATAAGAGTTAGACCCAGTGTTGAACCTTGCTTATATATCAAAACTAGTTTTCTCATTGACTTGGCTGAAATATAGAATTATTAAGAATATATGTTTTGAGAATACATGGATTTTATATAACATCATGATGAAAACATAAAAGCATTTCAACTTTCAAGTGTATATTCCTTAAGTACGATTTTATATCATATAGAAGTTACCACTTTTGATTCTACATGAAAACTGTAGGGTAGAAAGCACATACAGATCTTTGCCATAAGTTTGCCTATGTTTAATTCCCAGCCCCTCCACTTTACTAGCTGACATTGAAATAGAAGGGAAGGGGGCAGGGCACAACTTTAAAACACAAGCAAGGCCAGTGACATGGACATAGGACATGACAAAGACTGGCTAGAACCAAATGGGTCCAAGATGGTGGGAGATTTGACTTCCAGCAGACTTCAAACCTCATTATATGCTCACTGTAATACATTAGCATTCTAAGCGACAAACCCACCAGTGCCATGCCAGTTCTGAGACCATAAACGGTCAAAAAGTGGGCAGTGGCCCATTTCCTGGACATCTCCACCCCTTAGTAACTGGAATAATCCTCCCACTTTTTAGCCTATTAAATTACCCAGCCCATAAATATTAGCCCTGCCATATTTTGGAGCTTGCTCTCTCTCTGATCTTTTAAGATGGTCCACATTTTGTCTGTGGTGTGCATGTATGTGTGTCTAAATAAATCTGCTTCTTATCTGTCATTTCATCTCAGAATTCTTTCCACTGAAGCAAAAACCTCAAATTCACCAGTAACAACACCTTGGGCAGAATACTTATACTTAGAACCTTGGTGCCATTATGTGAAAAATTAAAATATTGCTACCTGTTTAGAGCCAGACATTTTGGAGTATGAAGTCAAGTGGGCCTTAGGAAGCATCACTATGAACAAAGCTAGTGGAGGTGGTGGAATTCTAGTTGAACTATTTCAAATCCTAAAAGATGATGCTGTGAAAGTGCTGCACTCATTATGCCAACAAATTTGGAAAACTCAGCAGTGGCCACAGGACTGGAAAAAGTCAGCTTTCATTCCAATCCCAAAGAAGGGCAATGCCAAATAATATTCAAACTACCGCACAATCGCACTCATTTCACAAGTTAGCAAAGTAATGCTCAAAATCCTCCAAGTTAGGCTTCACTAGTTCATGAACTGAGAACTTCCAGATGTTCTAGCTGGATATAGAGAAGGCAGAGGAACCAAAGATCAAATTGTCAACATCTATTGGATCATAGAAAAAGCGAGAGAATTGCAAAACAAACAAACAAACAAACATTTACTTCTGCTTCATTGACTACACTAAAGCCTTTGACTGTGTGGATCACAGCAAACTGGAAAATTCTTAAAGAGATGGGAACACCAGACCACATTACCTGCCTCCTGAGAGATGTGTATGCAGGTCAAAAAGCAAGTTATAACCAGACATGGAACAACGAACTAGTTCAAAATTGGGAAAGAAGTATGAAAAGGCTATATATTGTCACCCTGCTTATTTAACTTATATGTGGAGTATATCATGTGAAATGCTGGCCTGGATGAAGCACAAGCCAGAATCAAAGTCGCTGGGAGAAATATAAGTAACCTCAGATATGCAGAAGGCACTTCCCTTATGGCAGAAAGCAAAGAACTAAACAGCCTCTTGAGGAAGGTGAAAAAGGAGAATGAAAAAGCTGGCTTAAAGCTCAACATTCAAAAATCCAAGATAATAGCATCTGGTCCCATCACGTCATGGCAGACACATGGGGAAACAATGGAAACACAGTTCCTGCAGATGGTGACTACAGCCATGGGATTAACAGATGTTTGCTCCTTGGAAGAAAAGCTATAACAAACCAAGACAGCTTATTAAAAAGCAGAAATATTAGTTTGCCAACAAAGGTCCATATAGTCAAAGCTATGATGTTTCCAGTAGTCAGTTGTGGATGTGAGAGGTGAACCATAAAGGAAGCAGGGTGCTGAAGAATTGATGCTTTTGAACCATGGTGCTATAGAAGACTCTTGAGAGTCTCTTGTGTGCAAGAAGATCAAACCAGTCAATTCTAAAGGAAATCAACCCTGAATATTCACTGGAAGGACTGATATTTAAGCTGAAGCTCCAATATTTTGGCCACCTGATGCAAAAAGCTGACTCATTAGAAAAGATCCTGATGCTGGAAGATATTGAAGGCAGGAGGAGAAGGGGATGACAGAGGATGAGATGGCTGGATGGCATCACCGACTCGATGGACATGAGTTTGGGTGCACTCAGGGAGTTGGTGATGGACTGGGAGGCCTGGCATGCTACGGTTCATGGGGTCACAAAGAGTCAGACATGACTCAGCGACTGAACAACAACAGCACCTGTTTAATAGACAAATATTTTTTGGCATGTTAATAAGCAGATAAATACATATTTAATAATAAAATACTTTACAGATAGCTATAAGGAGTACATGATATGACAGTGCCTGGAGTATAAAACCTGTGTGCTAAATCTTAATTTGCCTCCTGGACATGGAACACGTACTGAGAATTTTTTTTTTTTTTTGTACTGAGTATTTAAGTGGTTTCTAAAATGACCCCTATGGTGGTTGCTTCTATAAATGACAGGAAAATATGCATGCTCTTGTGATTGAAAATTGCTACTTACTGGTACACGAAACTTTTGTTAACGTATTGATGGAGAATATTTGCACACTAGGTTTAAAATTCTGTCAGTTTAATATATTTGACTATCAATGAGAAAACAACACATTTTTTTTGTACAAACCAGCAAGTCAAATTTAGTCTGCCTCATGAACCGGATTAAATTCTTCAGAAGGCCATTGCTACATTGAAGAATATATCACACTTCAAGGTGAAAAATTGCTTCAGATCCTGGCTTTTTCTACTTAGAATCCTATGGCCTTGGGGATTGGCAATAGAATTTAGTGGGATAATTAACACTGTCTTGGGCTTCCCTCATAGCTCAGTTGGTGAAGAATCTGCCTGCAATGCAGGAGAGCCTGGTTTGGTTCCTGGGTCAGGAAGATCCACTGGAGAAGGGATAGGCTACCCACTCCAGTATTCTTGGGCATCCCTTGTGGCTCAGCTGGTAAAGAATCTGCCTGCAATGTGGGAGACCTGGATTCAGTCCCGGGGTTGGCAGGATCCCTTGGAGAAGCGAAAGGCTACCTACTTCAGTATTCTGGCCTGGAGGATTACATGGACTATGGGACTATGGTCTATGGGATCGCAAAGAGTTAGACACAACTGAGGGACTTTCACTTCACTTCTTCAAGTTCCCAGAACCAAGAAGAAAGAGTTGAATTATCTTTCAGGTGCCATATTGTTGTGGAAAAGCCATTGGACTGGAAATTCAGAATCTTGCATTTTCTCCTACCACTCTTTTTGTTGTTCAGTCGCTCAGTCATGTCCAACTGTTTTCGACCCCAGGGACTGCAGCACACCAGGCTTCCCTGTCCTTTACCATCTCTCAGAACTTGCTTAAATTCATGTCCATGGCATTGGGCAAGACCACCTAACCTGATTCAATTCTCAGTTTCCTTTTTAATAAAGTTGTAGACCTGAAGTAAACTCTCAGTAAAGGAATAAAATTCTGAGTCTGTCTCACTTACTAGAAAGATATTTTCCCAAGAGACATGGGGATCCAGAAACTGAGATTCCATTGTCCTAGAAGGGAGCCTATAATATGTTTATACCTCATTCTTTTCTATTCTGTGTATTCAGTGTTAGCTGCTCAGCTGTGTCCAACTCTTTGCGATCCCATGGGCTGTAGCCCGCCAGACTCCTCTGTCCATGGGATTTCCTAGGCAAGAATATTAGAGTGGGTTTCCATTCCCTTCTCCAGGGGATCTTCCTGAGTCAGAGATTGAACTGAGTCTCCAGCATTGCAGGCAGATTCTTTACCACCTGAGCTACCAGGGAAGCCTCCTTAAAGCTCTCAGGGATGGCATTTTGTACTCCCTTCCCACTGTTGCCTTTTCTAGACCAAATATCATTATTACTCTACATATTGATGTGGTTTCAAGTTATTTTATCAACCTGGCTGTGTCATCTGGATGGGCCCCCACAGCTCACGGCCCCGTCATATGCTGGATCCCTTGACTTCAACATAATGCTCTTTATAGAGTGTCTCCAGGGCTGAGGACAGAGGCCAAGATTTCTGAGCTACAGATCTGTTTCAGGTTTCTCCATCTTATCTGCAAAAAGTCTTAGGATAATGATCTGCTAGTTTGGAAAACTCCTATCAAAGAAGGAAATATATTTTGTTCAGGATTACTCATTTCTTAAAGAATCCAGGGGGCCTTCCAATTTATTCTGTTTCCTTTGCTAATTGCTCATAACATAGCTATTCAATTATTTCTAGTAGCATTTTCTCCAGTAGTTGATGTCAGACTCACTGATTTATAGGCTCATAAATCTAGAGGACAAAAAATTATCCTACCTGTTCATCGTGTTTGTGATTTGAATTTTTTTCAAAGTCCCTAAATGCTCTTTGTTTTAATCATCTCGCTTCTTAGTCCCTCTAAGCCAAATTAGTGCTTCCAGAAGCCTGAATTTGAATGTCTTTGGGTTGGTCATCCACTCTCTAATCCACTCAGTCCATACTAAGCTTTCTGTTTTAATCTAGCATTTTCACACATTTTTGGGACAGGACTGGTTCATGGAGGATTTTGAGTCTATAGGCTATATTATTTCTGTCCTTTTTATCCTGAGGGTTATTTCCCTTGGTAATGAAGATGGAATCACAAAAGGAGTTGCTACCTTTGCTCACACTGCATTCTCTGTCTAGAATCTTCTCCACTTTTCCTACTTAGACTCTTACAAACTTTATATCACTTGAGAGCAACAATAACAACTATTTATTGTGCACCTACCATATCCTGGGTACTGAGAAATGAAAGGAGATATGAAAATGAATGTGTTCTGATCCCGGGCTCAGATTCTTGGTCCTATGTGATGGAGTAATGTGTAAAGCTGGACTTACAGTGTGGTGTGAATGATGAGTTTTTGCATGTGAACTCAGGAGCCAGACTACCTAGCTTCAAACCTAGGCCCAAAACCTAGTGACCGTTTAGCCTGCAAAAAGTTTTCAACTGCTCTGTGCCTCAGTTTCTTCATCTGTGAACTGGGGATAAAATTAGCACCCTCTTGTAGAGCTGTTGTGAGAATTAAAGGAGCTAATGGCATCACTGACTTGATGGACATGAGTTTGAGTGAACTCCGAGAGTTGGTGATGGACCGGGAGGCCTGGCAAGCTGCGATTCATGGGGTTGCAAAGAGTTGGACTCGACTGAGCGACTGAACTGAACTGAACTGAATGTATGTAAGATATTTAGAACAGTACCCAGCATGTGTAAGATTTCAGTGTTTGCTATCATTTCCATCATTCTTAAAATATAAATATAATAAGGAAACCATTCTCTGATCACCTCCCTTCCCTCATATAATACTTTCATGTATTAGATGTTTCTTCTCTTTGGTCTACTACTCTGTGTATATGTACATATTTATAACAGCCAATGCTGAAATTATATAATGTAATGGTCTCTCTCCAAGGTACTGGTGGTATTATATTGAAATCTTTCCTCTTGTTTGTTTTAAAAAGTTGTTATCTCAAGGTTACCTTTCCATCCACTGTTCTCATTCACACTCTCTTGGCAGCCCCACGATCTATCTCTGATATTCTTTGACTTCCTTAAAATATAACAACTAAATGTAATCAACTATAAGTTAATTCTTGACATGGAAGGGTCTTTAGGATCTCACCCCAATGCTAGTTTTCATTATTTCATTCTCATTGGTCAGTGCCCCAGCTATACTGTTGTTAAATACTTTGAATTTCACTTTTTTTTATTCCTCTGCAATTTATATAGAATAATTAGTTAATTAATTAGTGTTAGTCACTCAGTTTTGCCTGACTGTTTGCAACCCTATGGACTATAGCCATCAGGCTCTTCTGTCCATGGGATTCTCCAGGAGTGGGTAGCCATTCCCTTTGCCAGGGATCTTCCCAACCCAGGGCTTGAACTTAGGTCTCCTGCATTATAGTAGTTTCTTTACAGTCTGAACCACCAGAGGAGCCCTTATACAGAATAGAGGTCCACATTTTTTTATTGATGATCCCTAAATTAGAAAAGAACTGAAAACCAAGTTTTCTCCCTCCTTCCTTCTCTCCATCTTCTTTCTTCCTTCCTTTTTCTTTCTTTTCTTTTTCCTTCTTCCTTCCTTTTTTTAAAATCCCTTCTCAGAGATCTCTCTCTCCTTCAACTTATACTAAAATATATTTGACCCCAAGTCTACACTTGAACTGAGGGATAGAGTTACAATCTTTATTTGTTATTCCATTTAATATTAAACCAATATGTTTCACTATAAAACTGTTAATAAATGTATTACAACCACTGCCTCAGACTATACTGGGGATTTTTTGAAATAGTGTGTATATTATTTTATATTCCCCCCCTACCATTTTTGAATTCTAAAACATGTCTGTCTCCAAGAGTTTCTGATAAGAGATTTGTGGATTTTACAGACTTTCCCTTCAATTTAAACCTTGGCCCTTCTGTATAAAGGGCTTCCCTTATAGCTCAATTGGTAAAGAATCTGCCTGCAATACAGGAGACCCTGGTTCGATTCCTGGCTCAGGAAGATCTGCTGGAGAAGGGATAGGGTATCACTGCAGTATTCTTGGGCTTCCCTTGTGGCTCAGCTGGTAAAGAATCCTCCTGCAGTGAGGGAGACCTGGGTTCGATCCCTGGGTTGAGAAGATCCCCTGGAGAAGGGAAAGGCTATCCTCTCCAGTAATCTGGCCTGGAGAATTCCATGGACTGTATAGTCCATGGGGTTGCAAAGAGTCAGACACAACTGAGTGACTTTTACTTTCACTTCTTTCTTCTGTATAAATTGTGTGATGTTGAACAATTTGGTTAACCTTTTTCTATATCAGAAACTCTCATCTTAAAATGGAGATAGTATTAATATCTCTCCATGGAGTTCCTAATAGAGCTCAATAGCTAACATATGGAAACTGCTTTAAACGTTCCTATTTCATGGTAGGCACTCATTTGTTATAACTATTACTTTTAAGTTTGTTGTTGTTGTTTTTATTTGAGGACAATGTGTGCTTTCCAGCTTCATGCTTGTATAATACCTACTGCACAGTGAGAACTCTTTAACAGCTTGCTGGATAGCTGCATGAATGAATGACTTCATTTCGCCCCAGGAGTGAACTGATCCCTTTCCAGTTTTTTTTTTTTTTTTTCTTCTTTCTTCTGTATAAATTGTGTGATGTTGAACAATTTGGTTAACCTTTTTCTATATCAGAAACTCTCATCTTAAAATGGAGATAGTATTAATATCTCTCCATGGAGTTCCTAATAGAGCTCAATAGCTAACATATGGAAACTGCTTTAAACGTTCCTATTTCATGGTAGGCACTCATTTGTTATAACTATTACTTTTAAGTTTGTTGTTGTTGTTTTTATTTGAGGACAATGTGTGCTTTCCAGCTTCATGCTTGTATAATACCTACTGCACAGTGAGAACTCTTTAACAGCTTGCTGGATAGCTGCATGAATGAATGACTTCATTTCGCCCCAGGAGTGAACTGATCCCTTTCCAGTTTTTTTTTTTTTTTCCTGAAAAACAGGTTAAACAGGTTAAAATGCTTGTTTCATTTTTTTTTTAATACTTTTCACACACTTCAGCTTAGACTGGTCTTTTCTTTTCTGATAGCATCTTATATTAATAGCTCTTAGCCCTCCTATTCTTTCCATCCTCAGATATATGTTTTTCTTTCTGTCTTTTTTATATGACTCTATTCAATCAAGCACTTTTAAAATGTACACTGTCAAGCAACACTGCTTTCTTCAAATTTTCCTTATTCATATATTTTTGTGTGTTTTTTTTTTTTTTTGCTAAGTTGTTCTAAGAATTTCTCATCATCCTTGAGACCTCTTCCCTCTTGAGTTCTTCCTGGCACACACAGAATCCCGTCTATATTTCCCCGAAACTTTCTGAAATCTGCATAACATAGTACATATTTCTCTTCTGTGGCTACTACAAACCACAAGAAATAGACATGTTCTTCCTAGGCTACCATCATTTCAACCCCAAGAAATATTGTCTTTTGTCCTTAGGGTCTACTTTGGTTTCCAGCAAAACACATAACAACATCTCAGTACATTGTTGTTTTAAAAGAATTCAGTGCTTCCTTATTGGTCAGAATGAAATTCAGTGAATCTGCCCCATTCATTGTATATTCTATCATCTGAGAGTCAAAACTGTTGCCAGGGTTGACTTGGAGGTATCAGCTTGTTTCTTTGGAACAGAAGGAGACTTTCTGAACAAGCGCAGATCATTGGAGTTCCTCAACATTATCATGTCTTATTCCGATAGCTATTTATTTTATAAATCGTCTTTTCTAGCAGGGATATCTGCACAACACCCCAGTGGCATTAGTCTTCTTGTTCCTGTTCTCTTTCATTTTTATTCAAGTTCTTTTTATCTGCATTTCTCTACTGGCATCCTCCTTTTAGGTAAACTGTGATTTACTTCCACTACTTCCATTACACATATTGATTTTGAGAAAAATACACATTTTCATTGTCATAGTCTTACCGTGACTCGTATCATTTCAAACATCAGAAAAACTTTAAGATCATACCTGTTTCTTTTGTTGACTGTCTCATTTCAATTTTTTGCCCAAATATTGCTCATTCATAAATATGTATTGTAATGTACATTTATTATTTATGACACATTTCCTGTTACTTGAGAACTTATTCACCTTTTAACTACTGTTCACTAGTCATATGTACCTTCTTCTCTACAATTTTTGGGCCATTTTCCTTTCTCTCAAATGCAGTTTTATCACTCTTATGATCTAGTTGGAAAGTCTCTGCTAAGAACATTCTTTTAGAACACATTGTCCTTTACCAGGAGTTTCTTTATGCAGGAAATGTTTATCATGTTCCAGAAAGGCAACCCTGTTCCTTGACCCTATATAACTTTCAAGTC
This sequence comes from Cephalophus harveyi, assembly GCA_006410635.1. Classification (NCBI taxonomy): domain Eukaryota; kingdom Metazoa; phylum Chordata; class Mammalia; order Artiodactyla; family Bovidae; genus Cephalophus; species Cephalophus harveyi. The sequence continues at coordinate 138,354 of SJYT01057924.1, read as the reverse complement.
TTTAACTTCCTGTTACCAGTGGCCTGTTTCTTCATTCAGTAGCAGTTATGTACTCTCATGGTCTTGACTTGAACTATTCTCCCTCTGATATCTCAGTTTCAGACTGCAGTCTCACGTCCTTCCATCTCATTTATTCAGTCTTCAACCTTGTCAAGACCAACAGCCCATTAGCCCTATCCACTCTCATTTGTGAGGAGAAGGGAAAGGCTTCTCTTCCCTCCTTCTCAAGACATGATTCCATAGTCCATCAAAACAACATGACTTAGCAAATGTTTCCAATTCATTTTATCTAATATCTTTCTCATTTTTCTTGGCAAAGCCCTAGACTGGTAACTTCTCAGATGAAATGGTTAAAGTTGATTGGGAAAAAAAAATCACACATGCATCCATAATTTTATTTCATTTAGATTCAAGACTGTAAACCTCAAATCTGCCTGACAGCTCATCTATATTTATCTAGTAAACTCATATTTCTACCCCACCAATGACAAAGACTCTCTCATTGAATGACAAACTCTGGACAGGTTCCTCTGAGCCCTTTCATAATTAAGCCCTGACCTTGGGCTCTGTCCTTGGCTTGCTTAGTCCAGTTTTAGCAAAAATCCTGCTGAGTCAGTTTAGAAAAATCTACCATCCTTGGAATCTGATTACCCTTTTTTGTTGTTCAATTGCTCAGTCATGTCCGACTCTTTGTAACCCCATGGACTGCAGCACCCCAGGCTTCCCTGTCCTTCACCATCTCCCAGAGCTTGCTCAAACTCATGTCCATTGAGTCAGTGATGCCATCCAACCATCTTGTCCTCTGTCATCCCTTTCTCCTCCTGCCTTCAATCTTTCCCAGCATCGGGGACTTTTCCAATGAGTCGGCTCTTTGCATCAGCTGGCCAAAGTATTGGAGCTTCAGCTTCAGCATCAGTCCTTCCAATGAATATTCAGGACTGATTTCCTTTAGGATTGACTGGTTTGATCTCCTTGCAGTTCAAGAGACTCTCAAGAGTCTTCTCCAACACCACAGTTTAAAAGCATCAGTTCTTCAGTGCTCAGCCTTCTTTATGGTCCAACTCTCATATCCATACACAACTACTGGTAAAACCATAGCTTTGACTAGATGGACCTTTGTTGACAAAGTAATGTCTCTACGTTTTAATACACTGTCATAGCTTTTCTTCCAAGGAGTAAGCATTTTTTTAATTTCATGGCTGCAGCCACCATCTGCAGTGACTTGGGGGCCCAAGAAAATAGTCTGTCACTGTTTCCCTCTATTTTCTGATCAAACCCTTTATCCCCTCAACTCTTGGTATCTTATCACCCTGGCCTCCCTTCAGCAAGAATCCTGTCAAGTTGGTTTAGCTAGAATCCTCCTTACCCTTGATGTTTCTTTCTTCTTAAAGATTTACCACCCATTAACACCCACTGTTCTCCTTGGCTATAAATTTCCACTTGTCCTTGTTGTAGTGTGGGGTAAGCTGATCTCTCTTCCCTACTGCAAACCCCCCAGTTGCAGTGGTCTCTCTCAAATAAAGTCTTCCTACTGTCTTTCATGGGCTTCCCTGGTGGCTCAGATAGTGTCTTTAACTAGCGTTATGAATAGTTCTTTAACACAAAATGACATATTTCATGTCATTTTCAAACTTCCAGATCCTTTCTTCTCCCCTTGCTCTTAGCTGATCACCTTAACTCACTTCGTTCTCTTGATCTGTGAGGAATGTTCTCCTCTTTTCAGCACCAAATCTACACACCTACATGCTGCTTCTTAGATATTCATTTTATTGCCTCCTGTGATACTGGTGGAACCGTGCCTTCTCTAGAAAGTTTCACTCTTCCACAGGTGCTCTAAATTCTACCCCTTCTTGCCTTGTCAAAGACTTCAGTTCTTCCCTCATTCTCTCTTTCTCCTCAGTCAATAAACTCTTCTTTATACATGGATGAATCCCATCATAGTTAACATGCTCCAGACTTTTCCATATTGAATGTGTCGAAGGAAGTCTCCCTCAACTTCACCTCCTCTCCAACAGTTATAATACTATCTGCTTTCTTTCATGACCAAACTTCCCAAAGATTTGTCTAAATGTGAGATCTCCACTTCCTTACCTCCCAGTCATCCCTTGACCCATTTCAGTGTAGTTTTTACCTCTGGTATTCCAAAATGTCGCCAATGAACTTTCAGTTTCAAAGTACTCTTTTTTATTTCTGTATTCCTTGAGCTCTTCATAATATTCTGCTCAGTTGACCATTCCATCCCTCTTGAAATAGCTTCTTCCTTAGCTTCTGGGGCCTGAGGTCTCTTTGTTTTTTCCTTATCTCTTCGGTTGTTTCTCATCTCCTTTTGTCATACCTTCTGATATTGACGTTTCCAGATCTCTAGCTCAGGACTCATTTTCTTTTCTTTTTTCTGTACAGATTTTTCCTAGATGAGTTTTTCCCCTGGAAATGAAGTATCTTTAAATACTACCTGCTGCTGCTGCTGCTAAGTCGCTTCAGTCGTGTCCGACTCTGTGCGACCCCATAGACAGCAGCCCACTAGGCTCCCCCGCCCCTGGGATTCTCCAGGCAAGAACACTGGAGTGGGTTGCCATTTCTTTCTCTAATGCGTGAAAGTGAATTTGCCCAGTCGTGTCCGACTCTTAGCGACCCCATGGACAGCAACCTACCCGGCTCCTCCATCCATGGGATTTTCCAGGCAAGAGTACTGGAGTGGGGTGCCATTGCCTTCTCCGTAAATAACCTATATGCTGAAAACTCACAGTTTTATGTTTCCAACCCAAACCATATCTCTGAGACATCCAAAGATGTTTCAGTCTAATGTGTCCAAAAGTAAACTTTTGCTCTTCTGACCCCATCAAGTATGTCCCTTTACTGTTTTCCCCTTCCCATAGTTGTCATTCACAGCAATCTAGAAATTGTTACCTCTCACTTCTGACTCACTACCCACACTAGCCTATCCATCTCCACGTGTTAACAATTCTGCCCCCTCCGTCTACTCAAATCCATGTTCATTTTCCCATCTTGACAGCATCTCCCTACTCTAGGGCATCAGCATCTCTTTACTGGGTCTCTACAATTTATTTGCTTGTCTCTACATCTGTGTTATTCTAACCTATTTGAAACATGGCATCCAGAATGATCTTTAAAAATGAACTTGGATCATGTCACTTCTCTGTTTAAACTTTTCAGTGATACCCTTATATGTTTAGGACTAATTGACTTGAAGCCACAAACTGTGCATTCTCCAATGAACTTAAAAACCACCATCACCCTCACTCACCTTGCTGCATTCACATTGGTCTTATCTTCATCTTATTCAAACAAGAATGATCTTCCTTTGTCTGGAACGCTCATCCGACACAAGTGGTTTGTGGTAGCTTCATTCTTCTGTTCTTGCATTACAGATGTCATTTTTGGAGGCACTACGATTTTATTTAATGCAATATATATTTCATTTGCTCAATATATGTTTTATTTGCTTGTTAATTCTTTTTTCCCTTTATCTCCTCCTGACTACAAGCTCCATGAAGGCAAAGATAATAGCTCTTATTTACAAATGTACACCAAACATCTACCAAAGTGTCTGGTATATGATGTGTTCGATAAAAATTTGTTCAATGACTGAACCCAAAATTGTAACCGGCAAGGTCTTTAGTGCTTCTTTGACTCCCATTTTATTCTCTGAGAGGTTCAGTAGTATGGTTCAGTATATCAGTAGGAGATTTCTTTGTTTATTACTATTCAGTGTCTTCTCACACTCAACTACGCCACTAGCCAGGATAAGTCAAGGGAATCCCCATTCCTTGATCCTCAAAGAACTTGACTAAAGTAGCATCCTTTAACAATGTCTACCTACCTTACATCTTTTAGGATTCTCACCATATAAGTCAACTCATGGGACCTCCCTGTTGGCTCAGTCAGTAAAGAGTCTGCCTTCAATGCAAGAGTTTGATCCCTTTGATGAGAAGATTCCTTGGAGAAGGAAATGACAACCTACTCCAGAATTCTTGCCTGGGAAATCTCATGGGCAGAGAAGCCTGGTGGGCTGTAGTTCATGGGGTCAAGAGAGTCAGATACAACTTAGTGACTAAACCATCACCACCACCAAGTCAACTTATACTTTTCTCTTTCAAAATCCATATTGTAGCTACTTTATCTGATGAAAGT